>JAMQGT020012998.1:0-106824 GCA_024447675.2 Pterophyllum scalare | reverse complement strand
GCCTTTGTGTTGAAAACAGTATTGGTATAATTGCGTTATAACCACCATAACCACTGCAATATTCCACTGCAGCTAGTTTTGCTTACTCCTCCAAAGATGTTCCCCTATAACTTGACACAACATCATTTTTTTCCTATTGATTGCAGAAATGCCTAGTTTCCTGTGTGTGTGAGGGATGTGACAAATCTGCTGGTGTATGGTAACTAACCGAGCCTACGCGGCTCTTACTTGCTTTAATACAGGAATAGACTTCAAAATCAGGACAATAGAGCTGGATGGAAAGAGAGTCAAACTTCAGATTTGGTATGTGTAATTTGACCAAGATTAGTCCCCTTTTTTATGTGAAAGTGTAATTAATTTGCACTTTAAATGAAAAGACTGTCCTCTGCTTCTTTTTGTTCTTGATTTGATTTGCTCAGGGACACTGCGGGCCAGGAGAGGTTTCGCACCATCACTACAGCATACTATAGAGGCGCAATGGTTAGTCCTTTATTTCTCACTGTGTCACTATACATCGACCTTACCCTTACATGTCACGGTTCAAAGATTCAGTTTTATTGTTTTTTTTTCTTCCCAGGGTATTATGCTGGTCTATGACATCTGCAATGAGAAGTCCTTTGAGAACATAAAAAACTGGATTAGAAATATTGAAGAAGTGAGTTGCAAATTTAGTTATGCTACCTGTATTTTTGTATAAAATGACTTAATTATAGTTTGTTTGTTCTTTTTAAACAAGCTGTTTTTCATTGTTACTGGACACTCAGAGTATCATACTTCAAATAACCTTGTGTAATGAGTCTTTTTTAATTCTGCCAGCATGCCTCGTCTGATGTAGAGAAGATGATCCTGGGCAACAAATGCGACATGACTGACAGGAGACAGGTGTCTAAAGACAGGGGTGAAAAAGTGAGTCTAAAGCTAATCATTACTAAAAAGGAAGCATCAAGCTAATTCAAAAGTAGTTTTTCCAACGCTCAGTGTTTTATTTTTTATTTCATTTAGCTGGCCATTGATTATGGAGTCAAGTTCTTGGAAACCAGCGCAAAGTCTGGCTTGAATGTTGAAGAGGTAAGCTGGAAGTCTTAACCTTTACCATAAACCGTGATTTATGTGCGATATATGTACGTGTGATGTTTGTTGTTGTCTTTTCTGTTACACAAGGCTTTTTATACGATGGGAAGAGACATATTACATAATCTGAGCTCAAAGTCGGTAAGTTGATAAAGGTTTCATAAATCAGTCGTGTCTTGGTCTGCTTTTTTAAAATACCGTGTTCATCACATTTCTTCACTTTGAAATCTTTTCTTGTAGGCTGACAGCAATGCTGGAGGACCAGGAAAACCGGTCAAGATCACGGAGAAAAAGTCGAAGAGAATTAAATTGTTCAAGTGCTCACTCCTCTAAGCTGCTCGTCTGGTGCTCACGTTCGTGGCGTGACATTAGTGTTTTGGAGGGTTCCTGCCTTTCGGCCTTCCTCGTTGTAGAGGCGCCTCTGGTCATAATCATGGGGCCTTATTGCCAGCTGGACTTACAGGTTCACGTGAGCCTTGATATGCTGCCCTCGATCTGCTGACCGGAAGAGGATCAATGAGGAACGAGGCTTGATAACTTCATATGCGTCCATGCAAAAGACTGATGCATGAACATGAGCAGTGGATTGTAGCTTACCCTGCAGCGACCTGCTGACCGTGGGCTTGTCTGTAGGATCTCTCAAAAAAATATCTGTTACACATATTGGTCGTATAAATGGAAAAAGAAGAAAAACAGATTCTTTCATACAATGTAGCATCAATTTTTATGCACTGCCTATTGTTACATTTACTATGATGATGCTGTAAGATAATCATATCAAACTTCAGTATTGATTGTAACTGTGTGAATTCATATATATTAATAAGACTGTGGTATCCAGTGTTAATGCCATCATTTCTAATTGTTCATATGTGCCTATTTGAAGTCACAGTATTGCAATAGAAAGACAAAAATATGTTTTAAAAAAATGCAACCTACTGTTTTTTTGTTTTTGTTTGTTTTGTTTTACTTATTTTAATGGAACCTTTATTTGTACAGGGTTCTATGTTAAAACAAAGCTGTGAAAGAGTTGTTTGTTTCTTGGAAGCTGTACTTAATACATGTTGTTATCCAGTTGTCAGTATTTGCATGAAAGCTGTAGGGAGACCCCAGAGGGGTCATTATTAAGCACACAGTTATCTGAAGTAGAAATGTTTACAGACAGTATTTGAAAATGCCGAGCATATATAGGAAGTGAATGTTTTTGGTGTATATGTCATCACAAGTGGCAGTTGTTTATACTTTATTTCCTCTTAAAACTGTAGACATCCAAAGCCTTTCCTTTACATATCCAACATGAAAACACAATGACTGGAGAAAGCTGTACTGTGAATGATAGTCCTTGTAAACTACTGTATGTTACATCAGTGAAAAGTAAAGATGGAAAAGAAAGTGGATCTTTATAGGAGTGTTGCTTTTCTATACAACTACTGGTAGAGTTTTTTCGCCCCGTCTCTGTCATTCTCTTTGTATCGCTGTGTCATAAACTCACTCAGTGATGATCTCTGATGGCAGGCATGTTCACTGTTTTGATTGTAGCTTTCTGTTTATCTTCTTACTGTATTTTCATGACATTTGGCTTTATTTTCTCTTTTTTAAGCCTCTCATTTTTACTTCTGGACATCATCTTCTGTCTGCTCTGCGTTCGACTTTGTTCCCTCGTCTGCCTGTCCAAAAGCTGACACCTTTCTGCTTTCATTAAGGGTTCTCTCACTGCTAGCTGCAGCTAGCTGCTTGCTAACCATCATGGACTTGGCTCTCCTGTCACTGGCATTCCAGGTCTGTGACCTGTGAGATGGTAAATACTTCTCATCAGCAGCTGTCAGATATTCTGTGGTGTCCGAGAGGTTTCTCTTGATTGCTTTTTGGTCCTCTGGAGTTTCTGATGCTGGACGAGTCCTTTCACTTTCTGTAGGAATTGCATCAGTCTGAATTTGAAACTGTTGGGCAAGGGTTTTGGCTGTTGATATTTTAGGCATGTGACCCAAAGTGGTAGGATGCACCTGATATTCCAAATTTGATGGCCACTGATTTGGAGTTTTGTTGATCTGCTCTATCAGCAACCTGTACTCTTCAGTTTGCATCATGTCGTCACCAGCCTCTGCTGGAATGTAGAGGATGCTGCTCATAGCCCTCTTCTTAGTGACGGGAGAAGTCTGGCTTTGGGTTTCAGTGGGGATGTACCTCAGAGATTTAGTCCTCTTTGGAGAAGAGGAGGTTCCTGGCAGAAGCTGAACCTTATCTGTGGGCTCTGGAGCTTCCTGTGGGTCATCAGAGGGGTTAGTAATGATGGTGCTCATTGACCTCCTCTTTGTTAAAGGAGAAGTGAATTGGCTTTCAACCGGATAGTGTTTCAATGATTTTGTCCTTTTTGGAGGGGACAGAGGCCTTAGTCTGTTTTTGTCTGGTAGTCTATCTAGAAACATTGTGCTGCCTTGTTTTATGTTTATTGTTTCTTGGCTTGATGTTGAAGAAGCAGGCCTTTGTTCACACGGAGATATGAGAATATCTACAAATGAGCTGGGTGGAGGTCTCTCCAAACCTCCGCACTCTAAGCTTTGACCACCTTCTCTGGTGTTGAGAGTGCACATGCTTGAGGCTTGCCGCAGACTCCGCTGTCTTTCTAGGCCAGTTTTAATTGTGTCTTCCGTGTCCTTCTGCCTGGATGCAAACTCCTCCATGTCCATGTGGAAGCGATAAAGACTATAACCATCAGCACTGTTAATGCTGCCTTGGCGAAGGAGATTGGAAGGGTCACACACAGATGAGTTTCGCGAATAGGTTCTAGTCAGCTCCAATTTGTCCACCCCTGCAAGCTTTTCAAGGGCGGTTGCCATACGTCCATGGAGCTCCTCCAGCTGGGCCAGACGCAGATCCACTGTCTGCAGGGAGGCCTTCATCGTGTTCTCCCTCTCATTTACCTCCTCTAGACGCATTGACATGTTCTCAACTCTGCCAAAAAGAGCGTTTATGAAAACATGAGCTGCTTTCAAATATTTAAACTACGGGTAGTGGGATAGTGATATACCTCTCTGATGTAACCTTGATGCGTTCGTCACTGGAAGACTGTTGCTCATCCTCTTTCTCACGAAAATATTCCTCGACACACTGTTCTTCAAACTCGTACAGAAATTTTAGCTCCTCTGGATTCAACCTGAGCTCTGAAGATAACACACGATTGCACATTTATTTAGTTTTGCCATGTCCAAAACTGTTTCCAGCAGTTTATGTATGTTTATAGGCTACAGAATCATAAAATTAGTATTTTGATCTAGGTATTATTAACTAATGAAAAACTGCATTAATGCCACTTAAGAATGAATTATTGTGGTAACGTTATGATAAAATATTTTGGATTAAAAGAGGAAACTAACTGAGGCCGCGGTCCTTCTCATCTAGCTCTCCCTCTTGTTTCTTCCTGGCACACCGCCTGAACATCCTGTTGAAGAGGATATAGAGGTGGCTGAAGATGATGAGAGGTGGAGGGAGAATGGGACGGTCATGGAAAGTCATGATCAGCTGATATCTCTGAAACTTCCACACCTGGTTCGAAATGGACTTGACTTCAAAGAAGGTGTTGCTGCGGGACAAGAAATGCAGACAAGATTGTAAGTACAGTAAGAGTAGATGGTTTTCTACAAAATAATAGACCAGGCTGACATTGGAACTATAATTACTTGAAGACTGCAATGAGCAAGTTGACCAGAAGAATGTTTGCTACAAGAAGGTAACAGGCCATAATGGCAGGTGTGAGCCAGGCACCAGGGATACACGGAGGGAGTTTCTTCCCATCCTCATCATATAAATGTTCACCACATGGAGCTGCAAGGAAAGGAGGTTAAAGCTATAGATTTCTAGAGACCTTAAGGTAAATGATTAGAATAACATTCTTGGTTACTTACGGTTGATTTCCATTGCATAGACTTGGAAAAGTCCCAGAAAACCGCAGTTCCATAGAGACACGAAGAAAGCGTTAAAATCAGTAAACGTAAAACTTTTATGTCATATTTCTGTCAAGGTCAAGCTGTTATCCATGAAAGAGTGGACTGGTCTTATTAAAGTGTTCATCTCACTTTAAAAGTAATCAAACATTGTTGATATCCCTGACATTTATTTTTGTAAAACGTTGTTCAGCAAATCAAGACTGAAGGCAGAGATGCAAATTTCAGTATGTATCAGAATGTGTAATAGCACCATCCAGAGAAAGTTTATTAACATTTCTAAATAGCTTCTTGTTTCCTTCACCTTGACAGAAGAAACATCAACAGATAAAGAAAACTTGGAGGCAGATGATCATGACAGAGGAGATGATATAACGGTGTCTATTCAGCTCTTAAGCAATAATGCAACATTATTGTATTGAACGTATGTATTGAAGCAAGAACTATTCCAAATGTGCCAGCAGAGGGAGACAACGTATTGAGTGGTTACAGTGTGACATTGCCAACACAGAGATTTTAAGACAGAAATAATGCAAAACTGATCATCTGCCCAGAATCAGGAAACAGAATCTTACTATGAATTCTAGTCTTACGGTCTATCGAGTCTGCAAAAACCTCCCCATAGATCATCCAATAAGGCATGTAGAAAATGTTTCTGGCCAGACGCCATGTTGGTTCCTCATCTGGGTGAAGAATGGCTTGTCGAGCCACTCCAAAGCTCATGAGCACCACCAACATGATAACTACAAAGTACATCATATCAATCATCTGAAACAAATTAAAGAGAACATGCAAACTCAGTGCATACTCTTCATTTTATTTGTCTGCAATGTTGTCTGTCATGCGATCCATTGAACTATTACCATCTTCCCTATCATCATCACATAAGGTCCCAGGTATTTGTTGACTCCAAAGATGTCCAATACACGAATGTACCAGAAGATGATGTCTATACAATAGATAACTCTGCCATAGCCCATATAAGGTTCAGGCTGTAGTCGTAGCATTAGCCCCAGAAGGAAGGTGGATATGGCAACCAGGTCTGTGATGTTCCAGTACTCCTCCAACCACACACTTATCTTTTGTTTCAGCTTCCCTGGTTCTGACATCAGAATCTAGACAGCAGGATTAAGAGATCACACAGTCCATTAAAATTTTGTAACACTGTTTGGAATTTAAGATATTCTGACACAAGTTGAACGCATTTGTGGCTTATACCTGTCGGACTTTTTCAGTGCCAAGTGTGAGGATGTATGCTATGACAGTCCACTCCTGTATAGTTGGCCATCGCTCCATTTTCACCAGGATAATGTAGTTGTACAACATCAAATAGCCCAGATAGGAAATCTGTGAAAACAATAAGGCCACAAAACTGTTTGCCGTATGCAGTATTTTTTAAAATGCATATGCCTCATGCACAAGAACGGAGCTTACAGTGTTAAACCAGAATTTGGTGAAGGGTGCGTTGTAAAACTCAAAGAACCGTTTGCCAACGGGGATTTTATGGACTTTGGTGCTCCCCTCCTCTTCGTCTCCTTTTCGGGAAGTTGCGTCGGTGTTTACATCCTATAGCATCACAGCAAACTTTCAGCTTACTCTCATTCACCCTTAAATTAGGAATATGTGACTTTAAAAAAAAAATTCTTATGGACCTTGCTGGATTTTGTGTCATCATCTTTGTCTTTTCCCACTTCTTTGCCTCCAGGTGCCTGATAGGAGGTGTCTTCTCCAAGGCGGAAATCCAACAGCAGAATCAGAGGAGGAAAGATGATTCCCAGAATAACCTGAGTAAGATCATTTTATAACATTCGTTAGGTTTTTTTCTTGTAAAGCCATTAGTACCGCAAGTATTACAATTAATAGCATCCTTATTATTATTATTTTTACTATTGTGTCATGAGTGCATAAGGAAAGACTTTTTTTTAAGTTAACCTTGAGGCCAGGGCTTTTCCCTGATCCTCAAGCAGCCCATCCACATATCAGTGAGCAACATCTGGCTGCAGGTGTGAGCGATGAAGTCACGTTGCTTAGCAGCCACAGCCAGCTTCAGACAGGTGGAGTTACTCCAATTAACCAACTCGTATGTTAAGAGTTTCATGGCCACCTGTTCATCATGTTTGTAGGACTGGTCCAATAGTTCATAGGCCAGTTGTCCAAATTCTCTGTGAGATGGATGTAATAGCAATTATTTCTATGTAGTGTTTCTCAAAGTAGTTTGAAGCAAAAAAAAGAGAAAAAAAGACATAAATAATTACAAAATGGAAAGTATTAAAATCATAAAGTTAGTGAGCCTAAACTGTATAGAGTAGTGGGCAGAAAAGATAAATGTACTAAATTTCAGGTGATGTGCGCCTGTATGCTTTCATCTTGGTGATATCTTGTGCAGCTTGACGCTGTGATTCTGCATCACTTACTTGGAGTTGTTCTCCAGATCTTGGGAGATGTCATCGACCAGTTCACTCTCAGAGCACTCATGAGCCATGGCCTTATACAGTTTACAGGCCACTAAGGCCTTTGCCATAGCCTCTTCTCCGCGCTGCCAGAGAAATAGCGCCATCTTCTGGCGTTTCATCAGCACCGCCCACAGCATCAGCTCGTGGAAGGGAAACTTGAATCGACAGACCTCAGGATCATCCACATCGATTTCCACCTCCTCCTCTTTCTTCTTTTTTGGCTTTTTCTTGCCCTTTGGCCTAGGTTCATCATCCTAAAAAAACAGAAAAAATCAGCTAGATGGATTGTGCTGCTGTGCAGGTTTAGTTAGTTAAACCAATTAAAGCCTACCTCCATTCCTAGAAGCTTCAGAGCTTTGGGCTGCAAGAAGAGAACAAAGCATTGCAATTAACATAAAATGATATTAATATGATGAACAAACCATTGTCATTTATTTTCTTCCATCGATGCGTACCCTTTTTAGTCCATATAGGTTATTGTAGAGGTTACGGAAAACCTTCCTGGTGTAATTGCTCCTGTAAGCTCCACCCATGAGGTATTCCAGCACCAGACCAATATCAATCAAAGTAATTTGATAATCTGGAGGAAGGTTTCCCTGCAGAATCACGACAGTCATATATAAAATAGCACTGCCTTAAGCTTAAAGTAATATAAAACCTGACATAGTCTGAAGCGATTATGCTGAATATTTATTGTTAAAAGCAAATATTGTCTTACTTTTTTGACATCCCTAACCACAACATGCAGTGTATTTGCAGGGCCAAGTTTCTGAGAGATGTGAAGAGAGGAAGAAGAAGATTAGGTAAAGAGTCAGTCTTTTTTCATACTTGTCAGACCTTCTATTTCATATATTGTTGTCTATCAAAACACTAAGAGTTAATATCTTTTTCCTTTTCCTGGGGTTTCTGAGGCCCACCGTGTTGTATAACTCCTCCAGCCTGGGAATGGTGAGGAAGTGGTGAATATTCACTCCATTCTCAAGGAGCAGTTTGACAAAGTCCACTCGGTCCAGTACCAGAGCATCCATCATAGCCTGCTCCAGTGAGTTCACCTGAAAGAAGTTAATATATGATAATTACTTTCTATACCTTCGGTCTATTCTCTCATACTTCCACATAAAGTGTTTGTAATAAACCTCCTTCGTACCCAGCGAATCAGCTCCAACTTCCTTGGATCTGTTTCCTCTGGAGGTTCAGGTTTGGCCTTCCCTTTCCCCTTCCCCTTTTTAACCCGAGTCTTGTTGCGTGGAGCGCTGGCAGGGCTCTTCTGTTTCTCCTGAGATGGGGCTGCACTGGTTGTAGTGTTGGCGATGGCACCAGCAGGCTGACCGAGCAGGAATAGAGGAACATCAAATATAAGTTTTCTTTTCTACTATATGTCTAACTTGATCGTATCAGTTGCCGTTTTTTGTATTTAAGTAATAAAACAGTAATAAAGTGCATATATGTAGGAAACACCCACTGGTCTTTAAATATTTAAATGTTTTGAATCAGTTGCATCTGACATCACCAAGCTAAAAAGGGCTAGGGTCTTCCTTTATACAAAGAATCAGTTCTTTTCAGCATATGTTCATCTCATATAGTACTTTGCCAGAAACCTTGCTCTCTGTGGGTGCTTACTGATTGCTTTAGGTTTTCATATCACAGTTGTGTACGCTGCCTGTTTCAGCAGATGAGTTTGAAAATACATCCTTCTGCGTAGCTATGGCCAAAGATCCAATAATAAAGCTTATTTTTGAGTGGAAGGAAACTTTCATCAACTCCATTTCACACGCTTTCTTTTTAATTGGATTTTTGAAACCAAATAATTTCCTTCAGTCCTAAATTCACATAGGGGCAACTTTGCAATCACAAAGCATTGACGTGAAATGAATAATTTGCACTGTTCAGAAGCGAGGACCACTCACTGGCAAATTGTGTCCGTAAACAAAGATGTGATTTCGTGCAATATCCACTCTGTTCCAGGCCAGAGCCAAACTGAGCTGATCTGCTGCTGAAGCGTTTGTGCCTGATGCAAGAAAAAGACAGAGACATGAAGAGAGCAGGCATGTGTGGAATGCCATAAGAGAAAATATTGCTGTGAGATAATAAACTATGCATATAAAGTTCAAGGAGGCGAGCTAGAGTTCAGCTTAGAGTGGGATAACCAGTGGTGTCTGATAATACCTTTTAACAAAGCAGTAAGGATGGCCATTTCTATATCCTGTTGTCCCTCAGAACCCATTCGAAAAACTGTAATCTACATATAAAAAGGAAGACAGGCAGTTACTAATAACAAACTACGTAGATAAATGGATGAATGAACGAATGGATCTGTGCCTTTAACTTTAGTGAGATCCACTGATTTTCAGCAGGGCTTCTTTCTGCAGCACTCTGTGGCAGACCTGTGGCACAACCAACTAATTTACTCGTCAGACACAGTGATAGCTCTTGCCTTGTTATAGACTTGACTATATCAAATGAAATTATGCTGACGGGTCTGTCACATGCGCAGCCGTGGTGAATGGGATTAGACTGGCATGAATATGTGGCACAGTGCCAGAGTTTTCCGAGCTGGCCTCGGGATGCGTTAATGAGCAGTCTGCATCAGTACGAACACTGAACACTTTTGTTTCTCTTGTTTTTTGGGGGGGTTTTTGCAGATAGCGGAGACTTTTATGATAATAATTTTATAATTCTGTTAAATGTTGCATCCTGGTGTTGCATCAGAGCAAAATATAGCCCACTAAATCAGTGTTTTTATCTGCCTAACCCAGATGTTCACATTGGATGCACTTAGGCTGAAAGGATTATGTGTGGACTAGACAGAGAAAGTGATTCACCTGTAGGTTAGTTATGGCACTTTAGTTTATAGAGCACGCAATAGTGTTGCCTGATAGTTGTGAGTATAAAGAGCTCAAACAACTTGGTTGTTCTGCCACTTTGTCTCAATAGAGAATCAGAGAACAGCATTTAAAAAAAAACATCCAAAGTGGTATGATCTTTCAAAAAGCAGTTTACGTTACTTATCTGAGTGTTTTTGGAGCATTAGGCAGTCTAATACATCTGGGATAGAGAGTTTCAGAGTGAAGTGGTAAACTGATAGCACTCTGGGGACTGAAAGCCTTTGGAGTGGATAGAGCAACCTGACTGAGGATTAGGGAGCTGGGGCCTCTCCTCCATCTGTGTGCTGTATGCTTCCTGTGAATAGATGAAGTATGAGCTAAGCATTTGGTAGTGTGTGCTGATCTTTTCCTCTCAAATGTATTATCCTGAGATTATACGGTATTACAAACCGTTTATTGTGTCAATTATGCCTCTGGGAATCTGCTACAGATGCACAAGTGCTGCTACTATTTTGGTATTCACCTGGAAGAAACACTCTCGGGTCTGGGATTTTTCTGCTGTCTGTGAAAACCTTTACCGGGTGTGCCGCTGAAATGTGTTGTTTGCATGGAAATAAGGAACTGCAGAATTAGGCTTCCACCACCATTTGACAGTTACGTGCTTGCATACATCCATGACAGTTGATGATAGACTACAGTGAAGATGGAAATGCTCCAGATTATGTGATATACTGCACATGACCACATAAAGGACGTGAAATGACTAACAGGTAGTGGAGATTATGTTTATTCAATATGTGAATAGACGTACACAGATGAGTGGACTGGATGAATGACGATGGAGACCAGATGTTTCACAACTCAAAAAGATTTATTGATTGACACAGACAGGTTATTTTAAAATACATGACTTGAAATATGAGGCGCATGAATATGGTCACACCTTCACTCTTACACTCACTCAGTTTGTTCTTCTACTCACCAATTCCCTTTTTTTCATGCACTCCATTACCATGAGCAGGATCTGCTGTGACTGGCTTTTGCTGTAATTGAATGTCTTCTGAATAGTCACTAAAAGTTGGTCTCTGACATCATCGTTAACCAGGCTGGAGGACAGGATTAAAAAAAAAAAAATTTTTTTTCTTTTTTTGTTAAAGGAATGATATCACTGTAAAGGACAAACCATCTAAAACCTCACCCTCCATCCTCTGAGAACTTGTGCGCAAAGGAAATGATGTCAGAAGCACGGCCGCTGCCATCACACACCACCACAGGGATGGGGGGCTCATCTCGTAGGCTCTCCAAGGCAATGGAGATAACGTTGGGGCCTCCCTCTACTATTAAACACACCAGAGGAACCCCCTGACCCAAACCTGGAATACATAGGGAAAAATACTCATTTGTTCCATCCTTTCTTTTATCAGTGAAATAGTTTGAGAGCGAAATGATGAAGTGTATATTGTGCTAAGATGCAACATGTGAACAGACAAATCAGAGGAAGGAGGGAGTGAAGTCAGTGGTGACAGCTGAGCATCCCTTTGCTGTCCCTGCCTTATCCAAGCCCCAGGCATAGGATGACAAAGGGAAGCCCACAGGTCACAGAGTAACTCTTCATCCACGTGTCCAACAAGGTTTTAGCTCACTTGCGCACACCATGGAGGATGGAGTATGTTAGAAAGCTGCAGTGCGATACACGACTTACGAGTGTTGATTTTCTGCAGAGAGATGTGCTTCTCCAGCAGTCGACGGAGTTTGACCTCAGAGCCGTACTTCCCGCAGGTTCCATTGTCAGTGAGGATAAAGTGGGAGTGGCTGCTGTTGAGCACAGCCAGTTTGCTCAGTGGGTTTGCCATCGTCTGATAGGGTCTAGTTACCTGGGGAAAATTTTTTTTTAGAAGAGATATTAGTTTTAAAAGTGTTTTTTTTTTTTTAAAATAATGAGACCACATGCAGCTGCAAATGTTCTTACATCTTTTCCAAGGAGGTCCTCTTTGTTTTCCAAAATCCCCCATGGAGCAATTCCTATAGCACACACTTTTCCTCTTGACTTGGAGGAATGGTCCTTTAAGGCATCTCCAACATGACGGATGACCCCTAAGTTAAAATTGGCAAAAAGAAAAAAAATTCTTTCTTAATGGGGCTGCATTATGGGACATACTGTGGTAATACTGTGGTAACTCCATGCAATATCTATCATTTGCAATGAATTTTCCTGCTAAAGCTCTAATTATAGAGGCTAAACCTGTGACAATGGGTTAATCAAATCTCCCCCAGGAAATTGCAGAGTAGTATTATGTAATGACAATTTGGAGCAAAAGTAATCTTCTAATGTCACAAGCTGATTATTGTTAAGTTTTAAGTGAACGTTAAAAGCATTATAGTGAACCATCAACGTCCTACCTGTGTTGACTCCACCTGTGAAGATCCAGGCTCCAGTGGTGACAGCAGCTTTAATCAGGCCTTTGCCAAACACTTGCTTGAGTTTGGGCTGGAGGTCAAAGTTCTGGAGACCTCCGTGTACGGAGATGAGTAAGGTGGGCAGCTCCAGCTGCCAGTCCTTTACCATCAAATGCAGTAGGTTGTCAGGCTTGGTATCGTATGAAACTCGGATATACTAGGGAAAAAAAGGGGGGCATAACCACTGTGTGCGTTATGTAGTTCAGCGTTATGTCTCCTCACTTCTCTGATGCTTTTGTTGTGCCTTAGAGGGCAAACAGTGTGCATAAAGGTAAATAACATTCTAGTTAAAAGGAAGGTCTGCACACTTTTAGATTCTATTATAATAATTTAATTCTGTTTTGAAACATTTTTAAGGCAGTGTTTGTATTTATAGGATCGAACACTGAAGGAGATCCCTTTGATTGAGCCACTTTTCAGAGGCTGAGACTCACCATGGCCTTATTGATGAATCCTCCTCCCTGGAACTCAATGATGCCAAAGGAGTCAGTCGGGTACGTCCTGGTGTGCTTGATCACACTCCATTTATCCTTTGGGGTGTCAATCTGCACCAGTTGGTGCGTTTCCTCTAGTGAGTTGGCGCCAGGGGGGATGGCCACGTGCTGTGTTGTCAGCTGACCACAGGCACATCTAGACAGATCACAGGGAATGAAGTGCAACTTTAAGAAGCCAGAAAGACACACCTTGCAAATGCACTTTCTTTATTCTACCATTTCTGGCAAATATGTGCCTCAGCTGACAAAGGGCTCGCTGCCTGGCTGCTCTTAGCAGCCCTGGAGCTTTCATCACGTCCTGCAGCCATGCTGCTTTCATCCTGATATATGCACGATAACATGAAGTCATAGGTAAATGAAATAGGGAAAATAATTTGTGAAATTGTGAGTTAATATAGAGCTGAATGCCACCTTCATATGCCATCATAACTTCCACGGTGTATTAACTAGAGTCCATTTGACAAGAAAATTTTACATCGATGCCAGAGTGGTTATTAATTTAAACTCTGTAATCTCATTTGATTCTTAATGTTTTTCCTTCACTTAACTGTTTTTCCTTCAATGTTGTGCACATGGAAAACATTTTTTAAAGAAAACCCATTTTATAGACATATTTTAAGCAAAATGTATGAAGTTGTTGCAAGAAAGAAAAACATTGTGTTTTTATTGTGGAGCAATGATCTGGATATTATCGCTCATGTGAAAAAAATAGGTGCTGTTGCAATCTAAGGACATATATTTCCAACTTGAAATATTTAACCATTTCTAGGTTGATTTGAAGATTTTAAGTAATTACCTGGTTGGGTCCTTGCTGGGAAATATGTGTATGCATTCTCTTTAAGAAAGGTCCTCTCAATCCACACTTTCTGTGCCTGGGAAGACAAAAGAATGTTTTATACGTGTTTTATAGTGAGTGCGGTTTTGTATTGCATGGTGAAAGAACTGTTGCACTAAAGTCAAGCATGCTCTGTTAATTCTCGTGTTAATGCACCACAGTTGAGTCTGGTAAAACTGCTTCTGTTGGTTGAGTTTCATAAGCAGCCAGTGAAAAGAATCACACAAAAGTTCAACTCCCTCACACTTTGTCAAATCCTGCTCTGATTGCTTTCTGATCTTTTTCCAGTTGCTGAGCAAAAAATAACCCGAGTTCAAAGCAAAGCTTCTCAGAGGGCTATTGTTGACAGTGGAAGCCCAATTAACGCTGAAGATTTCCAAGAAATCACCAGGAAGTGGGGTAAAAAAAAAAAACAGAATTAAAAAAAAACTAAATTAAACCTTAACAGCATTACAATGTAAAAACATATTAAAATCTATTTGCAGTTTACCTGTGAGCCTGAAGTCCCATGAGTATGATTTAAAAACCTTAAATTACACTGAAGTCTTGTGACCATCACGAGAAGCCAAAACAGAACAGTTACTGTTCTCGCCCTATTTTTCTGCTCAGATGACCCCAGTCAACAGGACAGTTGGACCGCAACTACGAACTACCCCAGACTGTCTGCTCGTCTCTGCTTTAAGAAAAAGGAAACCTCTGGATTTGTTTTCCTTTCTACCAGTAATTCTTATTTATACTATTATTTTTTAACATTTGTTTTGGATTTATGAGTTAAATACAACAACACCACTGTATAAATTATGTATACCTACACATAAATATCAGTATTACATATATTCTCCCCTACTACTACACAGCTCCTTAAGGGATGTTGGTTTTTCTCAGCCTAAATACAACTGTTTGTTTTTTAGCTAGCATTCTTTTTTTTCATTTGCATGTGCGTGGTTTCCCATTTAGCTTTATGGTTAAGATAATGCCATCCTCATCCTATTCTTTTTCATTGTTATCATGCATCATTAAGCATCTAGAAGTCCTGCAGTGCTGTCTGCTCACATTTACCTCGTCTGAATTCACATTCCACGGTCTGCAATTAATACAACATTGTCTCCTATTTGGTAAAATCCTAATAATTCTATTAGAAATGCAATTAAATAAAGTTTTTAAAGAGTTTCAATTTTCAGAACGCACTCACATACAATCCTCGGACACAGCTTCGAGGTCCTAGTGCTGCCGGAGATTAAGGCTACGAAGTGCATGGGAGCCTACAGCCTGCTGCTCCTCTACCAGAGTTTTCCCCTGGTGCTGCGCTCCCAGTCAAGTGGCCTCATTGAATCCCACAAGACATGAAACTTCTTCACTTTATGAGGGCCAGTTAATATGATGAGCATGTGAGCAGGGTCTTTGTTTGCCCAAGTCTCATGACTCCAGTTCAAGGTAATCCTTTTGGGAGTCCCATGACCCTTTCTCCATGCCCAGAGGGTATTTTCATCCTTCGCTTGAACAAGGCATAATAAATCTACTTTGATAACTGGCTCCTAATCTCCCAATTTGTTAAAACGCCTTTCTTTGTGTTCACTTCACAATTTGGAAGATCTTAGCCAGTGTGAGAAGATGGAGCAGAGTGGCTAACCTAAAAGCAATGCAGCCTCGTTCAGAGGCTCCCCAACTCTCATTTGAAAATTTTCACCCCCTCCAGAGTGCTTTGATTTCAACCTAATTTGCATAATTGAGAGAATTGGATGCAGGCATTCTTTTGGAAGGCGCCTTGTTAAGACATGACTGGTCTCCAGTTGGGGGTCAGTCAGTGCTAATTGCAGTTAATTTTATTTCCACCCACCATGGTTTTGCGGAGAGAAAGAAAACGCAGCAGTCCAAATATTCAGTACACTCATAATCTTGCCATATAATGTTGGTTATGCTAAGTGGATTTACATTTAAAAACATCACTTTTTCATAATAAAGAGACCCCAACAGCCTTTTGCAATGTTATTTATCCTTCTGTTTGGATATAAAACATTTAGATGCATTTAAATCACTCCCCCCCCATTTTTTTTCCAAGTTATAAAGGGATTGCAGATGCATTTGTATTAACTAGCGATGGAGCGAACAGGCACTAAGTAGCAGACGTCTGCTTAAAGCCTTTCTCATGTGAATGATTTTGATAAGCACTCCTTTTATGGTTGAAGTGAGCAGTTTTAGCCCCAGAAAAAAAGGTTGGTGGTGGATGGCAGAAAGACAAAGGAGAAGCCTAACATCCCCCTCCAGTTTCCCACTTTTCTTCCTGCTCCAGTAAAAAACGCACATGGGCCAATGTTAATTATAGCCGAGCAAAACAAAGCGCATTTCCAGAAGGGTTTGACCAGTGTGGCGCAGTTATTTCAGCTTACTTAAACTCATTAACCACAGCAATTAAAACTAAAATCCAGTCAGCAACCAGCTGCTGTTAAGAGCTGCCTTTGAGCACTTAACAAAAAACCAAAAAACCTACACCCCCCCCCCAAAAACCCTTGAAGAATTAGATAATGCAGGATCCGATTGTGTCACACCAAGCAAATTAACAAGACTTAAGACAAGCCTCAGAACAATAAACAACATTCATTCCGACACAGAACATGATTGCTGAAAACAAAAGACAGTTGTATGAGATGGAAATTATTAGCTGTACTGATGCAATGTTTTCCCATTAATCTTTGACCATTCATAGCACTTTAATGCAGTACGTTGCTCTGCGTGCATATCAGAACAATAACATATACACAGGTCACATTCACAGTATGTCATACAGTCATTCCTTTTTATACTGGAATCACATGGTCCTGGTCTCCTGACCCACAGCTTAGCAACAACTAGATCACAGCTAATTTGTTCCAGTAGAGCTACAATTACAGTACTCAGTCCCACTGGTCATTTAGAGAAAGTATAATGATGACTTTAGATATCGATATTTTGATATCTGACGGGCAGCACGTGCATGGATATATTTTGTGACTATACTGGTTGAAAATCAGTGTGTCAGATATTTACAATATTGCTGTTATAATGGTATTCATACAACAAAAACTTTGTCAGCACAAGTGAAATGGATCAGAAAGGATTGGGGGGGGCTATAAGGAATGTGATGTCACCAGGGTTGAAGATCAAAGCAACTATTTGTTTGTCGTTGGTACTGGATGGTCATGTTGGTTAGAGCTCGATGCATTGTGACAGGTAGAAACCCCATGTAGGCTTGTTTAACTGTCTAAAAAAAATGTTTCAAACTCATGGTAAACCACGTGGACTGAATATAAAGCTGCCTTTCACATATTTTTTTACTTGAGGAGAAAAGCTATTTCGTCAAAGTGGCACACTCCACTTCCAGGGTCCGGATAGGCAAATTTGCATTAACTGTGCAGCTAACTGTTTCCAGTTAGCCCTGTTTCTAAATGCGCTCTTTGTCCTTCTGAGTTGAAAAATCCAGTTAGCCATCACGAGTCCAACATGTCACTGATTATCCCCGAGAGTTTAGGGAGTCATAAGACATGTTTTAATGCTGCTGTTTTTCACTTTTCCCTAAAGCATAGAGAATAGAGACCAAAAATCAAGGACTCAGAATAAAGTTAGGGCATGCTTAATGTATATTACATCTTTCTGTAAAGTATTTTTCAACATGGCCAACAGTTTGAGTAATTATCAATCAAGCAACTAAAAATTAATATGCAAGCAGGTTACCCAGCAAATTTAAGGATTACATGTAAACATTTATATGCCTTACTGTATATACATAGAATATGCTAGTGATTACAGCAATTCGGCAGCATCATTGGAGGTTTTTTTTGTTTGTTTGTTTGTTTGTTTTACTTCAAACATCCTGTTGCATGCGATATGTGGACAATGATGATGGGAATTGCAAGTAAGGTTTCCATCAATTTTAAATCCTCGTTGCGGATCAGTTCTGCACCGTGGAACAATGCACCACAAATCCCAGGTTAGCTAACCCTTCCTGCACGACCTTTGTGATCATGTTAGTTTTGTTTTGTTGTTCTTCAGAGCAGATGTTCTGAAAGCTTTCTTAATCTTCAGCATCTTGTCATGACTAACGGTTCTCAATGTCATCTCTAAATTACATTTCTGACAGTGGAAGTTGTAAGCCAGACACAGTTTGTGCACACAAGTGACTACTTGCAGCTGAAGTTAATGGGGTTGTATTTACAGTGGGGGAAATAGGTATTTGACACCTTGTTGAATACATAATTTTAAACACTTACAGAGAACTGGACTGATTGTACTTTCAGTTGTAAGGGCATTTTGGCAGTTAAAGATATCAAGAAAAAAAACCCAAACATTGTGTAACAGTTGAAAATTAATGTGTTTGTGTTTATTTGGGTCAAGTATACTTTTCAACAAGGGTTTCATTGGCAGCAAGTTAAGGATTAACAGTTACCAAGCCAACGTTCATTGCTAATTGCACCGCTTTGTTGAATAAAGGTAAACACGGGCCCCTAAGCAGTCTACATCTTCAACCTTATCACAGTGAGGAAGACCAAAAGATGGAAGACTCTTGGACTGGAACCTTCTAAACTCATCCAGGGCATTGTGGATGGGTCTCACACAAGTTAACCCTTCTTGAGTGACTCAAGAAGAAGCACATTAAGGCTACGGAGTGGCTTAAACAGTCTCTGGGCCTTAATCCAATAGAAAACCTATAGAGATAGCTGAACCTTTGTGCAGCCAAGCAACTGCCTAGCCACCAGGATTTGGAAAAGGTCTGCAAAAAGGAGTGGTCGAATATCTCTGCTGAGATGCGTACAAACTGTGTCACTAGACCCATCTGACAGCTGTGCTTGCATTCCAAGGGGATCAAATGCTTTCCCTCTCTAAAATACACATTAGTTCTGTAACTGTTATAGAATGCTTTTTGCCTTGACCACATCTTTTGTAATAGTACTTTGGCTTTTTCTTAAGTAAAAGCCACTTAACTTCACCACAGAAGAACAGTTGAATGCTTCTTGGTCTGCACCTTCTTGGTCACTTGATGAGTGATGTTTATATCAAAATGCCATATGGGCTTGCAAACCTCGAGTGAAAGTCATCAGAAATGACTTACCTCTATCAAACTGCAGAGGCTTCATGGCCATTTCTTTCCTAACTAAGCACAACTTACTGGGAAATAAACTAAGTAAGGAAATTTGGTGGTTGATTATTGCTTTGTTGTAACAATGCTTCTTGGCAATAAATCTTATACCACTGGAAAGCCTGTTTATTTCCCCTTAAATGGTGCCACATTTATAAGGAAATGCATTTGTGGGTTGAGCAGCAGAGTTGAGTATGTGGATTACGTCCATGAAAAATTTGCCAAATCTTCTCTGCCACTGCCAAACACCTTATTCTGCTAACATCACTACAACAGCATGGCATCTCCTCCTCATGCTGGCCACCAGCTTTGTCACTCATTGCTGTGGGATGGCATCCCATTCTTCAACCAGGATTTGTCGCAAGCCAGCCAATGTGATTGGCTTGGCAAGAACGTCACACCCCCGGTGATCCCGCAAGTGTTCATTGGGGTTGAGGTCAGGATTGCAGGCAGGCCATTCCATCCTCTCCACTCCCAAATTCTGGAGGTGGTCTCTGATAAACCCCGCTCTGTGGGGGAGAGCGTTGTCATGCGGGGGATAGAGTTCAGTCCCAGACTGTGGAGATATGGGATTCCCACTGGTTGCAGAATTTCATCTCGAAATCTCTCTGCACTGTGATTGCCTCCACTGATGACAAACCTGATTGTCAGCACCTGCAGTACCAGAAGCTCAAAACAAGAGTCAATACCAGATTAAGGTGTTTGGCAGTGGCAGAGAAGATCTGGCAAGTTTTTCATGGGTGTGACCCACATACTCAACTCTGCTGCTTAACCCACACATGCATTTCCATTCAAATGTGGCACCATTTAAAGGGAAATACCCAAGCTTTCCAACAACATAAGATTCATTGTCAAGAAACATTGTTACAACAAAGAAATAATCAACCAAACATAAATTCCATAATTTCCCAGTAAGTTACTGTTTTTCAATAAAAGAGACATAGATGGAGATGAATACTTTGCTAATTTTGATTAAGCCATCAGAGTAATGTGAGGGTCATGTGAGCACATTTAATTAAATGTTTTCTCAGTTGGAGGCTTAAAACAAGCTTTACTTTTACCCTGATTGTTTTCTTTTTTCGATTTCAGATTTCAAACTCTGTGTTTAAATTGATGTAAAATAAATTACTGTGGATAAAGAAATGTTAAAAATCCATCTCCATACCATAAACCACTGTAAATGATGAAGAAAATAATTTGTGATGATTAAAGACTATCATAAAAATAGGGCAATTCAGAAAAAAAGGACCGGTTTACTTCTCAGATATCGGTTCTTTGCAACCATTGAGTTTATATGTAGCATACTGGTTCCCAATGGCACAATAAACACTCACCAAACACTTTAATAAATACACCTAGATAGTATCAAGTTGGGCCCTCTTTTGTCTTCAGAGCTGCCTTAATTCTTCATGACATTAATTCAGCAAGGTGCTGGAAACATTCCTCAGAGGTTTGGGTCCAAACTGACATGATAGTGTTGCACAGTTGCTGCCACAGATTCATGATGTGAACCTTCCATTCTACCACATTCCAAAGGTGCTGTATTGGATTGAGTGCTGGTGACTGGAGTACAGTGAACTCATTGTCATGTTCAAGAAACCAGTATAAGCTGATTTGAACTTTGTGACATGGCTCAACAATATTCAGGAAGGCTGTGGCATTTAAATGATCCTCAGTTGGTACAAAGGGTCCCAGAGTGTACCAAAAAATTACTCCCCACACCATTACACCATCATTACCAGCCTAACCACTGATCAAATGCTGGACAGATCTATGCTTTCATGCTGTTTACACCAGATTCCTACCTTTCCATCTGAATGTTGCAGCAGAAATCGAGACTCATCACACCACGCAACATTTTGAGCTCTTCTGCTACTGCAGTAGCCCATCTGCTTCATGGTCCAACATGCTGTGCATTCAGAGATGCTCTTCTGCATATTGTCACCTTGTTAAAATAATGGCCTAAGTTTCAGGTTTTTCAGAAAAGACAAAAGACAAGCTGAACGAAACATCAAAAACTAGATGATTTAGGCAAAAATATAACTTTCATTAAAAACTGACTTAGGCCATTATTTTAACAAGGTGACGGTATCTTGTAAAAAGTGGTTTGAGTTACTGCTGCCTTCCTATCAGTTTGAAGCAGTCTGGCCTTTCTCCCCCGACCTCTGGCATCAACAAGGCATTTTTGCCCAGAGAACTGCCACTCACCAGATATTTTTCTCTTTTTCGGACCATTCTCTGAAAACCCTGGAGATGATTGTGTAGGAAAATCCCAGGAGATCAGCAGCTTCTGAAATACTCAGACCAGCCTGTCTGGCACCAACAACCAGTTCACATTCAACAAAGTTATCACCTTTCCCTCATTTTGATGCTCAGTTTGAACTTGAGCGGGTTGTCTTGACCATGTCTATATGCATCGAATTGCTGCCATGCGATATTTGCGTTAATCAGCATTTGAACGGTAAGTGTACGTCAGCGCGAAGGCACTGCCAAGTGCATGATTAAGCCATAGAGTAAAAAGTTTTCCACAGTTCTTAAAAATGGTACCGCTTCACTGATTTCTTGTTAAATATTGATCTGGACTACATCTAATCTGATATCTGTGGACCTCAAGTTGGTTTTAAAAATGTTTTTTTTCTGTTGAAAGTGTCATTTTTTGTTATTTGTCCTCAAAAATTCTGTGCTTATGAGCGTCCGCAAAAACAGTGCAGACTGACTTAATTTGCAGCATGCACGCTCTTCTCCTGGGACATTACATATTTGATGCTTTCAGGGATTTTTAAACACATGAAAGCATTCTCTACAGAGATATGAGTCTTTAATATGTAATGGCAGAGGTTATCCATGTTGGGTCATTAGGATTAAACACTGTACTGGAGAATTTTTTAGCTGCAGGGTTTTAAATACCACTTAATGTTTAAGGTCTGGGTATATCAGCCCTTAAAGATGAGTCTACTTATGCTAAAGAGAAAAGCTCTAAGATGATTGGTTGACACGGACTCAGGCTAGCTTATAGTGTTGGAATTATGCTACAAGTCCTTAAAGGGATTTCTGGAATAATCATACAGTTTGCGGTTGCAAGAGGTTTGCAAAAAACTAAGGTAAACTTACCTGCTCCTAAACTTGAGTCAGTCACTAAAGTTACTTTAATAATAAATTACAATTAAATACAAAAGAAATCTTTTAAAACTTTTTATTTTCCCAGATAAATAAAATATGCCAGAGTGGAAACGAGTCTGAACTGTAATAAAAGTTAATAGCTATCAAATGTGACATTGTTGCCTGCAGGCTTCATCTTACCTTCTGCGAGCCAGATGTGCTACGTTTGAGAGAGGACCTTTTAAAGGTGCCAGTCTGGCCCTTAGCGTCCATGCCGAAGATTTAACTCAAAAGAGGAATCCTTTGAGAGTGGCGACAGGTCAGGGTTCAGCAGCAATGTCAACGTTAGAAACAGACAGAAACCCTCGAGACACCAGGTAACGTATCAGCCTCTTAAAACTTTTAAACTATTATGCTTCACCTTCAGCATAGGTTTCAATGCTTCTCTCTCCTCTGTGCAGCTTACTCCTGACTGACAAGACAGAGATCCCTGCCAGGGATGTAAATCACTCGATGACACACTTGACACATAGACCCTTTTCCTCTGCCGGGCATCCCATAATCAGGCTTAATGCAGCCAGCTCTTATGAAGCCTCAGAGTCTAATGGATAGAGATTTAATAAATGGTTATTGAAGGTAAATCTACTTTGGCACACCAAAAAGGCTTAGAGAGATCATGCAAGCTGTGAAGCTAAAGTTAGCCAACAGAAAGCCAAAGGGTGTCCCACCAGATGAGGGGAGACATGAGGGTCCCATCAAAGTAAAAATAAACATGCACAGAACAGTGCTTTGAATATGCAGCTATCTTAAACTAATGCAGCAAACATATTCTTTCCAGTTATTGTAAACTGCACACCAAATTCCATTTAGTTAGACTCATTCGAATCCGAAATAATGATAGGAGGAAGGATAACATTTCTTGAGTGGTTGCTAAATTTTGGGAGCTGAATAAAATAAACAAAAAATGTTGCATTTAATCTCTCAGCATCTTACATTTAGGTTTTTCACCACATTAAGTAGTTTTGCAACATGGAGACACGGCAGCTTGATTCATGGTATTAGTAAGAGATTGACCTCTTATATAATACTTTAAAAATTAATGGAAATTCAAACTATCACTTATTCAGACTATAAATAACACATTACATCGGTCAACCCTGAGCAAATATGTTGGTATTCATTAACAGAGCTCAGAATATAGAATTCATCCCTTCACTAATGTAGTGCCATTTCTAAATGAAAATAAATTGTGCCTGATCTTCTACAATTATGATTTTTTTATTGTTAGAGTGTAGCAAATATTGTAACTAAAGCAACAAAATGTAGATTTTGTTATAGATAATCAGAAAATCAAATCCAAAAGCAACCACCTGAGCTACAGGTGCAGCAGCATAAATTACATATCCAGCAACTCCCTCTGCTGGATACTAAATGGAATAGTCCTAAGGGTGAAAATTAAGTGAAGGATTACCAAGCTCACCAGGATCTGAAATTGGCAGGAAAGGGTGTACTGAATATCTGCCTTATAGAAGCTGATAATATAACAAACAGACACCCCCCGACGTAGTATCTCAAAGAAACACATTACAGCGCATGAAACTACAACTAGTGTGCAAGTGGAGTAACTAATGAGCTAATCCAAAGTATGCAATCACCAAGCACACTTAGCATCTGCTGTACTTTTACAAGTATGAGTTTTGGGAAGCAACTATACCTGGTGGTATCAGTGAAGAAAGTTGGGTTCAGGTCATAATCTCAAACAATAAACATGAACCATGAATGAATGGTTACCTTTTCTCTCCTCTGTTCCATCCATGTGTCTAGGTGCTGTCTGCCTCTAAGAATGGATTATGCGTAATTTCTCCTTGTAAGCAGACACAAATGAGCTTTATCATCTCCTGGTGGCTTTGTATTGCTCAGTGGGGGGAGGTTATTTGTCTCCAAGAGAAGTGATAGCACTGCATGGAGTAGAAGAATGGAGGAATGATGACTGACTTCTGCAGATACCCAGCTATATTACTTAGACATGACATTGAAGGCAGGTTGAACTGAAAATAAACATTTTTTGATATTTGAGATACTTTGAATTGATTTTTTATATGTTAGTTTCTTTAAATTAGAGGTTCCCTAGACATGCGTGCAGACTTTTCCAAACCTTAACTGGAGTCTGCTGTCAGATGCTTAGAGGAATATTTTAAAAGCCAGAAAAATTACAACCAGGTGTCAACAAAAAGCTGTTAATATTTAAAAGTAAGTCCGATTTAAGAAGAAAGCAAGTAGTGCCATGCAGCTTAAATACACTATCTGACAGAATTAATCAAGCAGCAGCGGTATCTCAGCATGTATTACAAATCTCTGTAACTACAGGTGCCAGCTCCAGCCACAAGAGGGCACTCTGATCCCTTGTATAGCCAGGGACTAAGTTCAACGGGCCCAAGGGGTTACCACTTTAATTGTGTCAAATGTTGTTTGTTTGTTTTGTATATCAGATCCATCAATATTTAAAGTGACAGTATGTCCTATGTATGAAAATGTGTACTTTAACATAACATGTATTACCTCATTTATTTAAAGTATTTTCCCTTTTTCTTGCCAAAAAGAACAAGAACAAAGAATTATTACAATGGGTTGAAAAATTTGGAAAAACTTAATGATCACTGGCACAGTTGTATATAAAACATAAACTCATTATGTGCTTCACAATGAGTTTCCGATTAAATTTCAGCTAGCAAAACAAACGCAGAAAAAAACAGCTTATTTCCTGAGACAATCAGATCAATAAAAAAAAAAAGTCCTTAAGAGAGATACCCTGACTTTTAAATACATACTTTCTGCATACAGAAACACTGATCTGGCATAACATTATGACCACCGAATGGTAAAGTGAATAACACTGATTATCTCCTCATCATGGCACCTGTTTGATCATGGCAGCGAGTTTGATAAGTGTCAGATTGTGATGGCTAGACAACTGGGTCAGAGCATCTCCAAAACTGCAGCTCTTGTGAGGTGTTCCCACAAGAGCAGTGGCAGAGAGTCATGCTGACCACTCTCACCTGCCAAAAGCACAAACAATGGGCCCGTGACCATCAGAACGGGACCACGGAGCAATAGAAGAAGGTGGCCAGGTCTGATGAATCACGCTTTCTTTTACATCATGTGGATGGCCAGGTGCATGTGTGTCGCTTACCTGGGGAACACCTGGCACCAGGATGCACTGTGGGAAAAAGGCAAGCCGACGCAGTATGAAGTTTGAAGACAGTGTGAAGCTTTGGGTAATGTTTTGCTGAGAAACCTTGGGTCCTGCCATCCATGTGGATGTTACTTTGAAACATACCAGCTACCCAAGCATTGCTGCAGGTCATGTACACCCTTTCATGGAACCGGTATTCCATGATGGCTGTGGCCTCTTTCAGCAGGATAATGAACCCCTGCCACAGAGGTAAAATAGTTTGTGAATGATTTGAGGAGCACATCAACAAATCTGGTTTACATACTTTTTAATGTATATGTTGATTGTCCACATGCTGCATAATGCCTGTTTATCATTTAAAACCTGTCCTCACGCCCCATGAGGGCTAAATAAAGTCTATCACATACTTGACATTCCACGTGGGGCTCATGCCTCCTGCTTTGGATCAAGCTCAGTGTACCCTCAGTTGTTTTACTCGATAATTTGCAAACGTCTCATGTGACTAATCTCATCACTTAAGCCAGATGGCACGAAGCCAGCAGCTGTAAAGCAGGTTTAAGGTGGAACTGCTTTTGCATGTGATTTTCTGGAAGGAGACACCACTTAAAGAAGAAGACAGGTTTCACTTTGAACAGTTCAGCGGTGCTGTCTTCCTGAGATGTGCTTACTTCCCCTAGCAAGGAAACCCAAATATTTTAATTCAAGGAAGAAGAGTTCTGTAGAAAACACTAAGCAAAGCCTCTTCTTGTGTTTGTGTCTTTTTGTTCTTGTTCTTGTTTTTTGTTTTGTTTTGTTTTTTTCAGTGTAACCTACACCAACAAAATAATAAAACTTGAGTGTTTTGGAGTCTCCAAACAGCCAGTGTTTGTCCTGGTTGCCAAGGTAATAGACTACACCCTCACCTGAGACCTTTTTCTTCCAGGTGTGTTCAGTCCCTCAGTACTGCAGAGGCGGACAAACACGCTCAGGCAATGCACTCAGTTGGACATGAAATAAATGAATAAAGCGCACTACTTGACACGCGCAGAAGGAGATAACGTGTACCTGTGCTTACGTTTTGTCTCTCTGCCTGAACTTCAGGTCAGGGAACTGTCTTAAGTGGTTTTGTACCAGCAGGTCATGTTAGGACATGTTGCCTGTGTGCTTTGCTTGTCCATGGGAAGCACCTTGAGCTCCACTCACAATAAACACTTAACACAAACAGGGAGGGACGCAAAGTCATTAATCAAAAGCAACTCTTAATTATAAGCTGGCGATATTGGTATGTTTCCTCTTAAGATGCATGACCAGCAGCAATTCCTGCTAGTAGCTACACTCCCTGTCAATCTGAAGAAGCCCAGACATGCTCTCAGTTGTGATGAAAATGTAATCTGGTTAAAGTCTAAAGTGCATTTTGCACTAATATGTGGAATGACAATAAAATTAAATTTAATCATCCAATCCTTTGATATGTGGCCCCTCTGTACTCTGCTGTCAGCACAAAATGGATTTTAGGGAAGTAGTCAGGAAGGAGGCGTGACATACTATAGGTCTGCTCGTGGCCAACAACGTCACCAGCAAGCATCGGGACAGGCTCGTGCACACCCAGTTGTTTGGTTCTGTGCACATCTAGCTAACTGCACTCAACCAGAGCAAAACTGCTCCCAGAAAACTGCCTTCAGCTTTAGTGTTTAGCTAGTGTGCATGTCTCTATTGTGCTACTCTGTGAGATCACACAGGCATAAAGAATTTCCAAGGTTGACCTGGGGCTCACACAGAGGTTAACAGGGAATCCATACGCAGCAGTGGGACTGTAAAATAGCTTCTCTCTTAACCTGCAGGAAGTCACTCCAACCACTGACTTTATTTCACAATCTGTCAAACTGAAATGAACAGTGGCTCCTTCCTTTGATCAGAGGTGTTTCATAAACCTCCATGTTTGTGACGTGACTGCAGTATGTGCGCTTTCCCAGGGTGCAGTGAAGCAGCTCTTTCTCACTGAAGGAGGGGGTGTTGAGTCCCGCGCTCAGCTGCATAAACTTCCAGAATCAGCTCATCAGCCAACATCCAAACAACCAGACATGGGATTCACACTCCAAAAAAACAAAACAAAACAAAAAAAAACCTCAACTCATTTTCCTCAGATTTCCCCTGGCCTTCTAAGAGACTGACATGGCTGTGATCAAAGAAAGCTCAAACTGCCCTGCAATAACATTCTGGGGGATGCAAGACGGCCAGACAGACAAAAAGTGCACGACTGCTGATCAGCACTTTTGCACCAGGAACCGAAGCCACATGAGGCAGCTGTCTTTGCGTCAGACCACGACCACAGCTTAATAGACGTAAATGATTTTCAGAATCGAGCGCAAACAAGCAAAATCAAACATCATTGCTTGGCTTGTTTGATTACCTTGTCAACCAAACAGCTGCTGTGAGCGGCATTACTGGACGTTACGAGCTGAAAACGGTCAGTGTTTGTTGTGCGCCATCTGAGCCACAGGCCGCCGCCGATGCCGTTGCAACTTTCTGTAATCCACAGAAATGTTTCTATTGTTGGATCACACATAAACACTGTCGTTAGGCATGGGAAAAACCATGAGCTCTGACTATTTTTTTCCAGTCTCAATGGACCAAACATCAGGATCTTGAGCAGTGCAGGCATTTATGTAAGGCACACTTATCGCTGGTGTCTGGATGTGGATTGAATGAGTGTGAAAACTTTTTTTTTTTTAATCAGAAAAAAGATTTTCTGCAGTAAATATGGGTTCAAACCAACAGTAGACTGCCATCCAGCATAGCCACACATAAATGCGGTTTAAGGCTGTAACTGAATAGTAATTAAAGAGTCTAAATCTGCATGTGTAACCGCCTCTTTTGCAATAAATATTTCACTTCTGCTCGTGGTGTTCATTTTACTGGTTTGAGGGCCTTACTGTTGGTTTTAGAGCTTGACTGATAATTTCTAGCTTTAAGTGTGATGTGAAAAGGAATAAAACTCAGAAAATGGAAGTGATAAATAATTTTACTGTTTTTAAGTTACAAGTTAAAATGTATATGGTGCCACTAAAGGAGCAGTTAGGGGTCAAAGTTCATCCGGTGGGATTCCCAACACAAGTTATTTACAAAAATATTAGACAAAAAGAAATTTGGACTTTTTCTGGGCTCCAGTTTTTTGGCTAAAAGTTCTCAAAGTTTTGATGATTGATGACAGTTAAGAGAGCCAGCCACACATTAGTGTCCATTCAGAGAAGGTGTGTGTGTGTGTGTGTGTAACCATTAGAGGTGACATTTCTTGACCGTATTTGCACTCTGGAGTTACCAAGGACTGCCAATGACACACAGGCGGCACTTTGAGGACTGTAATTTTAAACAGATTATCACCATCCATCTCGACATCATATCAGGAGGCTGTGACTTATCAGACAATGTCATCCACCTATTACAGGGGCTACTGGCTTCAACTCTCAACATATCAAAATAGTTAGAGCACTTCCTGGCATATAAATAGATGATTATTGCTCTTGTATGAAAGTCCTATATAAAAGCAGCCCCTTATCTAAACAAAACTTTTATATTATACGCTTGAGCATCGGACTCCACTTTGAGTCTCCTGGAGGCCGTTTCTTTACTAAACGTCGCTGCATTTCTCACGTATTTTGTGTTTAAGCTGACACATAGCTCTGCAAATGTGACAAACAGCAGTTTATTAAAAGAATCTGTATTGTTGAGTGTATCTGTTAGAAGACAAAGAGTGTATGAAATCCTCCTCTCCTCACTGATCATTCAGGTTGTGTTACAGACCGTAAAAGCCCAAGTAAAAGCAAGTCGACAAGCACCTGTCTAATCCTGCTGATCATAGCAGCATTGTCATTATCTATGGGCCCTAGCCTATGACTGTAATTAGAGCTGCCTTGGATGATCTGAAACACAGATGGTGGTGGGAGGCTAAGCAAATAGCACTAAGGTAATCAGTTGGGGCTGTGGGAGCAGACAAATCTTTAAAGACCTGAGCTGAGAGGCTAAACGCTCATTGAATCAAGTCAGGACAAGCTAGTAGAGATTTACTGTAGCTTTTTCATTTTGGAGACATGTTGTGAAGAAAGCCTCCTCAGACTTGTTTTATACTGCCTGATGAGCCTCATACGAAAATCAGGAAAATGAAATGCAGTTAATCAAATGAAACCACTGATGACTAAATGGCATGAAGTCATGTCCTTGTGGTGTTCATTAACCTTTTCAACCTCACCACGCATATGTTGTGCATCTAGCCACCATTCAAAGCCAGAGGAATTTTAGTTGGACCCCAAAGTTATTCCTGGTTTTGAATACAAACGCAAGTTCTGCTGACACCCATCCAGTACGTTTCACACGAGCCTTTCGGTCTCTATAATTTTGCTGTCTGTGCAAAAAATAAATGATTTCACTTAAGAAAAACAAGCTGCTCGAATCGCACTGGAACAAAGCTGATATAATACAGAAACGGTGCAGCGAAGCACGTACCTTCGTTATTTGGCTTGAAGCAACTAAACTCACTAAAAAAGAATGCATGATTTCCTAAGCCCACTTTTTTTTTTCAAGCATTGTTTATTCTTAACTTTGAAAACAGCAGAAGTTTCTCCTTCTTTCCAAAGTCAGGCATAAGTTTCAAATCAATATGCATGAGAGGATGTCAAAATTAGGTAGTTTGGATAAACCTTGTTATGAGGACCTTACAATTCAGTGAAAAGCTTAAGAAGAGGAGAACAAGAAAGTCTTGCACTCATCTATGTGTCTTTTGTGCAGAGCTTTCCCTACTACAACTTCATGTATCAGTATTATTTAAAAGTTTCTTCAGGACAGTTTTATTTGGCATCATCACGAGGTGAAAGCCTCAACTGCTGAGCTTGTGTATGCAGGTGTGGAGGTGCTGTGCGGCTATGCAGTCTCAGTATGGACAGAATACAGTAGGAAATGGCTGGGAGAGGCACTCGTCTGTACGTTCTTTATACCAGTAATGAGTAAAAATGTACATTTTCCCAAAGACAGTCCTTCCAGTGTGCTTTTGAGCTGCTGATGCCGTCTTACTGTCGTTGACCTACATACAACTTGCCATGTCAGCCCCCAAAAACAGCCTGAGCTAGATCCTCCAGACAGGAGACTCCCAGTGAACATAGCAACAGAAACTCTCCTCCCACCCTCCCTGCCTCCCTCTGGAGCGATGCGGGGCCAGGCTCTGTAGCTCCAGCCTCACTTGGCTTCAGGATTGGGGGAAGGGAGTGAGTTAACATATGGCTTATTGTGCATTGTAGGTTATGGCTTTCAGCTCATCAACACTGGCTGGAAAATTGCGCTGCACACTTGTGTTCAGCAGCTGCATCTTTTGCGATATTTGTTTGCTGAACTACGCACTTAGGATGTCATAAACCCAGCCAGTTTGTCACCAAACTCCCTAATATGCGCTGAGTTATTGTCTCCCAGACTCCTTTCTCACCACCTTAATAACAACGTGTGTAACACTTAAAAGTGGTAATCACATCGGCTGTAACACCCGCAGACAGCTGCTGGAGAATGATGACTCCCTGTTTTATAACCGTGTTTGCTTTGGAGGAGAATGGAGGAGAATGTGTTGCTGGCATAATTTGTGGTTCAGTTGCGTGTCAAGCAAAGCGGTCCTTCACAGTTTGGTGACGCAAGGGGAACTATTAATATCTCAGGAACGGGATGTTCTGCTTCAGCATTGGGGTCATTCGAGGATAAACAACACGCGTCCCGTTTAGACGGTGCCGATATGGAGCGCGCGACCAAACGACGTGTGCAAGTTTTCGGGGGGACGCCGTAGTTTCCCTCTTTCCGTTGCATTGTGCCCCGCATCCCCGCGGTCAGGCTGGTTCATGCTCCGAGCTGGGGTTGTGCACTTCAGTCCGTGCAGAGCCTCGCCCACTTGTGAACCCGCTGACTTTTGAGCGCACTCTGGTCGAAGCGGTGGAAACAGTCATGTGATGTAACAGTGCTTCTTTGGAAATCGTATGTTTTGAAATTCAGCTTCGCTGTGTGTGTGTGTGTGTGTGTGTGTGTGTGGGGGGGGGGTCATTTTGAATTTTCTCTGCGAAATATGCGAAACGAAATATGGGGGAAGCCTATGTGTGCATTCCGTTCAGATTACAGGCCTGTAATGCATCATACCAGCACACACCTGCAAACAAGTTTTTGTATTCTACACAAGTCAGGAAAAATAACTTAACTTGCAATGGCGATAATTCTAACAGTGTCAAAGGCATGTGTTACAGACAATGAGTCAAGACTGTCTTTTACAAATTAATTATTGTTTGAGTCTGTTTTCGAGGCAAACACTGAAATATATGCCGTATATTATCATCCTGATTTTTATTTATCTTTGGGTTTTGGGCTTTTTGCCCAATAAAACAAGTCCAAAGACATAAGGTAGTAAGTAATTCTTTCCTGTAGCTTGCTGCAGATATAAAGAGAAGCGACAAAGGAAAAACCAACATGACCTTTATTAATAAGGTATTGGGCCACCACAAGCCACGAGGAGAGCTTCAGTGCAGCATGGCACTGTTATTCTAATTGTCTGAAACCCTAGTGGATAGTCCCTAATTTATCACATGGTATAGAGAGATGCCTAGCACTTCAGTCCAAAATCAAAGGTGTCCAACTGGGTTAAGATTTTATGACTACGAACATCACAGTACATTGTTTACTGTGATCATCATGCCACTCAGTGGCCCCTCTGTCATGCAGCAGGAGAATGCTCCATTAGTTGCTCTTTTCCTTTTCCTAACATGCACCAATGCAGCGTCACAGCCATCAAAGCTGTGCTGTTGATGACAGTTTCCATAGATCTAAATGTAACTTTAGCCACTTTTTCACAGTGAAAACTCACCAAACTGAGCATTCTTTGTCACTGAAGCTCCTGCCATCCATCCCAACAATGGACCCCCTTTCAAAGTCTCTCGCATTTTTCTCCCCCTTTTGCCATCGTAAGAATCGGCAGAGCTCATTCAGCTTTTTTAACCACGCCACAAAGCATGCTTTTGTGCTTAATTGTACTATGCAGTGCACCTGTGTGGAAGCATCTGTTTGTTTTGCTTCAGTGCTCATTTATTCAGTTTTTTCCTTTAGTTATGTGTTTATTTTTTGCACATCTCTATCTGTGTCAGTGAAAATGACTGTACTGTAATGGCCTGTACGGTCTTGCACAGACTCAAACATAGACCATTAATAATGGACTACGTGCCATTTAAGTGCCCCTGTGACTGTCCCACGAAAAGACATGGTCATCGCTATAGCATCAGCACAGTGAGCTAATGTAGCCCCTGCACACTGACCGCCCAGCTGAATAGTGCATTTCAGAGTTGTCCCCTCACCGGTGCCTGTGAGGCACATCCCTCTAAAGCTGTTGCACCAATCAATGCATTTTGAATGGGACCAGCACTGACCAGCAAATGGGTGCAAAAACAAAACTGTGTCCGCTTCACTTTGCTCTTTTGAGCTGTATTGTGCTGAGCGGACAAAGCCACCATGCTAAAGGAACAATGATGGCAGTACATACTCATGGCTACGCATAAGCCTAGGGTCAAGTGAGTGATGTACATTTTAGCTTGTGATTATGAACTCAACTCTGCATACAAGACAGTCGTCACTCTCACGTCAGAGTACTTGTTTTCTGCTTTCAAATTATGCAACAGAAAATACATCATGTTCTGTCAGTGATGTTGGGCAGCTCTCTGTTCTTTGTAGTGAAGTGCCGGGGAGGCAGCACCAAAGCGGGGGAGGAAGGCAGGATTAACATAGTGGTAAAGAAGGTTGCCTCTGTTGCGTGGCTGAACATTGATGGCCTGGAGGGAAAAGACAGAGGGAGGATGACAACAAAATGGAACTCCTTTTTAAACAACACCTCCCACCCTTCTGTGACCTCTTCTCAGCCTTAACCCCCTTCCTGCTAGGTGCTAGGAAGGGGGTTGAGCACTGTTGTGGTCTTGTTGTCATTGAAAACCAGCACCTGAATAACACTATCTATGCAAACTGTCATGGAAAGCCTTTGTGGATTAATTTGCTTATTATATATGTGCACATAGCCCTTTCTTTAGGTAAGTTTGCTCCACATAACAGCTGTTTGCACAGGGCCTTTAGAGGACATGTGCAAACTGCACACATCAGTTTCTCTTGTAGTTAATGATAGAAATACATGACTGAGTTATTCCGTCTTACTCTGGTACTTTGGATACTCTTGCATAACCTCTCTTAGGAATTAGGTATAAAGACTGATATCACTTATGTATGTTTTACATTCAGATAAGCGACTGTAAAAGATACAAGTTAGCTTAGCTTGACTAATGACTGTAAATTTACCTGTTAGCACCTAAAGTCCATATTTCATGTATTTTATATAAAATGTGAAAAAAAAATGACACATTGCAGTTTTACACAGGGTCATTTGTGAGACTTATCTTTGCATAGAGCCAGTTACCAGGATTCATGCTTCTTCTCCTTCTTTCAGTTGTTCCCTTTAGTGGTCACCACAGCGGATCATCTGCCACCATCTCAACACTATTCCTAGCATCCTCCTCTGTCACACTAACCCTCTGCATGTCCTCCTTCACTACATCCATGAATCTTCTCTGTGGTCTTCTTCTTTTTCTTTTGCCTGGCAGCTCTATAGTCAACACCCTGTCCAATATATCCACTTTCCCTCCTCTACACACACCCAGCCCATCTCAGCCTTGCCTCTCTAACTTTGTCACCAATATGCTCAGCTTGAGTTATCGCTCTGATGTACTCATTTCAAACCATCCTGGTCACTCCCAATGAAAAACTTAACATCTTCAACTCTGCCACCTCCAGCTCTGCCTCCTGTCTTTTTGTCAGTGCCACTGTCTCCCATCCATATAGCATAGCAGGCCTCACTGCCATCTTGTAACCCTTCCCTTTCACTCTCGCTGCCACCCTTCTGTCACAAATCACCCCTGACACTTGTCTCCACCCGCTCCACCCTGCCTGGTCTCTCTTCTGCGCCTCTCTACACTGTCTGTTGCTTTGGATGCCTGACTCCAGGTATTTAAACTCATCCACCTTCACTACCTCTACTCCTTGCAGCTTCACTATTACAACTGTCTCCCTCTCACTCACTCCCATACATTCTATCTTGCTCCTACTGACTTTCATTCCTCTTCTCTCCAGATTATACCTCCACCTCTCCAGGCCCTCTTCCACCTGCTGCCAACTTTCACTACAGATCACAGTGTCATCTGCGATCATCGTATTCCACGCCTGACCTCAATTGTCAACCTGTCCATCACCACTGTGAATGAGAAGGGGCTCCAAGTTGATCCCTGATGTAATCCCACCCCCACTTTGAACCCATCTGTCACTCTTACTGCACACTTTACCACTGTCTCGCTGTCCTCATACATATTCTGCAACACCCTCACATATTTCTCTGCAATCCCTGATGACCTCATATAATACCACAGGCTTTATGCTAAGCGAAGCTACTCAGCTGGTTCCTAAAGCAAATATTCAGTTTGGACACAAAGGACAGGTCTCCAGTATGGTATCTAAATTTTGGCGAGAAAGTTAATAAACCGACTTCGTGACTTGCTGAGCCTTTAATTTAAAAATGTGGCTCAACCTGTCAGGCTTCCTAAAGTCCAAAACCCAGGAATGACTTAATCAACAAATTGCACTTTTTTTTGGATATATGAATCAAGCTAAAAGCATGTGCCCAGGACAGCATATTCTGCATCTTATATGTGAGAGATGGCGTAAGTTACCTTAAAAAAAAAAAGAGGACACCCTGGTTTTATTTTGTAAAACAAGAAGATTTTTGAATGTCCAAGGAGGAGGGATGTGTTCTTATATTTGTTTGTGTGCCAAGTGGTTATGTACCATTCATTGTTTCCAGCAGTCTTTGCTCAATCTGGTGTTTGCACTCGCGTTTCTAATGGTTATGACAGTAAAGTGTTGATAAGGACCAATAACTCTGTAACTAGTATATCCTGCTAGACAGCAGGAAGGCTGCACTTTGCTATGATAATATGTAGTTCGGACTTGTTTACCCATTTCATTGGTGCCTGGCTGACTCATTGGACCTGTTGTTATTACTGTATGCATACATGCTTTACATAATCTGGTGTTCTTTTCTCTCCTCAGTACAGGGAACAAAGTCCACCATTTCACTTGCACCCTGTCGAAACACAAGCACATGAGGTTCGCTGTTACACAGAGGTTCACGTGGTGGGTGTACGCCCTGTTGACTGCACGTGTTACACTTATATCTTTACTCTTTAACACCTGTGTGTCTTCTGTATGACTAATCCTCTTTTTTTTCTACACAGGTGAAAACCCAGCCTGTTTTGCCATCGTTAGTCACGGGGCTGCTTGTGTGTCACGAAGGGTGGGTGAGCTCTGTGCTTGCAGTATAGCACATTTTACTCCATAACAGACAACAGTTCCCATTTACATGACATCACAAATTGAAGTTTGATTCTGTTTTTAAGAATCAACAAGAAAACGTGACATTACCTGAAAAACTGGCTTGGCGAAATCGGCAAAGTAAAACAGCCTTAAGCGCTTTGCCATTTCTTCTGTTCTGATAAGAGTTTCTTTTCTTTTCAGGGATGTTTAACAAGCAGCTGTAGTGCCCTCCAAATCACACAACTGGATTAAAGGAAACACAGGTGAAAGGTCTTTGTTAATAAATGACTCAGGTTTATGAGTAGCTAGAATTTTAATGATAAGCAACATGAGAGTGACTGTTTTAGCCATGCTGGAGGTCCCAAGTTTGAGAACCACTCCATTAAAATAAATAAATAAATAAAAAAGCCTCTGGCTACAGTGTTTAGCAATCAAAAATTTGGTATCAAACTGAGGTCTCCACCCTCCGCCGATCATCAAAACCTGCTGAAAGATAAAACTGACAAGACCCACGTGGAATTTAATTTTTGGAGGGTGGGGTCTCGTCTTGACGTGACAGTCGGGCCTGAATGTTAGAGTGCTCAGGCTGCGGGGTGCTCGAAGAGAATATCTCCCATTGCAAACATAAGTAAAGAGGCCAATCAAATCGCTGTTCCTGCCTGAGAACATTATGTCAGTGCCAGACAGTGTGTTTGGACACAGTGCGTTGGGGGTTGGTGCTGGGATTTGGGAACGTACAAAAGGTCTCTTGAATCATCACATTGCAGCAGCTACAAACAGAGATACTCTGCTGTTCCCCTCTGAGTGGGATTGTGTAAGATACGATCACTTCTACAGCTGCTTGTCACCTTTAGAGAGGTTCGCTTGTTTAAGCCGCAGCTGATTTCCTTACTGTCTCATTTGGCTTTCGAGCACTTGACACCCAAATGGGAGTTGATAAACACTTGCAGTTTCCACACAGCTCTGGGAAATAACCTTGTGAAAGAGGAACTATACCCTTTTTGCTGTGCTCTCATCAGAAAAGATCGCCAAGGCACCACATGAAACACAAGAACACCATGTTTTTGTGGTGAAAGAATATGTAAAATAATACAGCCAGATGGCCTTCTGAATGCCACATCGCCTTGCACACAGTGAACACTGGGAACTTTCTAGTGTGGGCTTTTGTGCACAATGCTGAAAGTGTGCATTCATTCTCACAGGAGAGCATCAGCTGCTGCAGGAAAGCAGGTCTAATCCTGTACTGGTGGAGTGCAACTTTATCCCTTTTCTTTAAAAAAAAAAGTTTTGTGTCCTTTGTCAATTGCCCTTAAAGCTTGCCACGAAATATTTGGCATATATTTTGGTACATTCAACATCTAATTCAAACAGGTCCTGTTTGATTAAACAGTGGGGTTAATCTAACCTCCTATGGGTCCACAGGAGGTTAACAGGGACATTCAAGTGTGTCCTTGCACTTATAATCAATAACATCAGCTGGTTTATTTTCTGCCAGGACTTTGTAGGTAGTAACATGATAGTTTCCAGCATGTCTGGGTTTGATAACATGAAAAATATTTATGGGTTTATTTCCAGGTGTCTGGAACACTGATCAGATTGACCAAACTGTAAAACTAGCGCCATGAAATAAACACTTGTCTAACACTAACAAAACCTTAACATATCATACAACCTTGTATCCTGACTCCTTTTCTTCCCCCCATAATGGTGTCACTTGTCTCTTGCTGGAGGATAAACCGAAGAAGACAGTGTGTGTGCGGCGGCTGGCTGCATTTCAGTTGGCAGAGACCAAGAGTTGCTCAGAGGAGGGTTTTGAGATAAATTGCTAGTTCGCCGAAAGGAATCAAAAAAATAAAATAAAATAAAAAAAAAAACAAGCTGTTCATTTAAAAGAATACTACACTATAAAATAGATTATAATCATAAAGCTGGCCAGCTGCTGAAAGTTAATTTTGAGTCAACAAGGCAAGTTTGATGAAACTTTTCTGTCATCACATTTAAGTCTAAGACTACATTAGGATAAAAGCGTGTAAATCAGCAGGGTTGAACAGAATTTAAAAAGGGCATTATTAGTCTTGTTGTGCCACTGTTCTTTCTTTGAAAATGCGGTGAAGACAACTTATTTTCTCTGTCAAACATCAGCAGCTTCTTGAAGTTGCAAGCGCAGAGCTTTCTGCTGATGCACTGTGCCAGAGGCCCACCAAACGCATTTATAAGAAGGTGACATCATAATATTAAAGAATCACGTTGCTCATTTTCCGGACTAAATAAGTTACTGCTCAAGTGTTCTTGTGCTCATGTGACTTTTGTTGAAGAGTTCTTGCATTCATGTGACTTTTCAGCTTTTTTTTTAAAATACTGTTTTCCTCATTTGTGATCAGATCATATGTAACAAAGGAAATCAGTGCAATCATAGTTTCTAATAGTCACCTCATCAGTTTACTTCATGGGAAAATTTCCACATTCAGTGTATAAAGGGGAAATTGCTCAAATTCAGTATCTCAACAGTCAGTTCTCATCAAATAAAATTGTTTTTATGTTTACCTTTGCATTTCTTTGATGTACAGCACTGAGGTTTGGACTCTGGGTGCTCAACAACTAATTTCAAACCCAGTTTGCTAATAATTAGTTGCTAAACAATAGTATTCATTTTTAACAAATATTACAACAAGTCTCTGTGTTTGTGTATACAGGATGGATGATGGTGCTACACTGCAAATCAAACTGTACAATAATATCCACCCAAAATATGCACAATATCCCAATAATAATTGCAGCTACTATAAACTTAGTGGGAATGCTTCCAAAGATGATGTCATGAATAGATTTTATTTGTGAATAAATTGCCCAGAAAAACAAACAACAACAACAAAACCTGCTCCAGCATCTGGCCTTCTTTTGTAGATTTATTCTATCTGGGTTATTTAACTCAACATAGTGAACCTAGCTACCTGGTTCTGAAAACACTGGGCATGCTTTTAAGGCTCATCTGCAGGCCCATGGCCTATTATAGATTTATTACATGGAAATAATTGAAACATAATTTTGTGTTGGATAATTGTTTTGCAATTTGTAAAAAAAATAATAATAATTCAAAAAAAAGTATTTAGACCTTAAGCTTTAAAATAAATGGCGTGGAGCACAAAGTACAGAGTTTGCATCCAAAAGCATAAAGCAGAACAACACCTTAAATAAAGAACAAGTAAAGTAAACCTGTACTTCTGTAAAGTACTTAAGTAAATGTACTAAGTGACATTTCCACTGTTTCTTTCCATACTCATCCAGCGGGGTTGGCCATTGTACGATTAAACATTGCTCTAGTCCTGTGGCATTGGAGGTGGTTATTCCTCTTATTGCTAAGTATATCATCACGCCAGCTGTATATTCTGGAGGGCATTGCTTTTTGGTCACATGCTGCAGAATGCCTCTTGGATCTAGAGATACCTCCCCAATGGTATCATTGCTGGACAACACTCTAAAGCGTCTGGAAGCTCTAGTAGGCCACTTCGCATTAGTCTATTTTTCTTTTAGATCTCTTCACTACTTGACTATGCAGCCTACGAGATACATCGCCTGAATGCATAGAGGCAACCTGTGGTGAAACTTTAAAGTAACTCCTGTTGTTCGGTGCATTTGGGGACAGGCAGCGCCCAATGAATGAGCGGCTACTCTGACGATGCTGCCCGAGCGCTGCCGGTCGCACGCGCCCAGCATGGATACATCGAGCAGGAACAGGCGCTCAGGAGACACGCACTATGCTGGAGATTGTTTGAAGCCGCGATGGGAGTTAACGCATTCAAGTTTCTAGAGTTCTTGTTCTTAGCAGCGTCGTTCCACTAAACAAAGACTTTGGGTTTCTGTTATTCTCTCTCTCTCTCTCTCTCTCTCTAAGGGGGGGTTGTCTGCATTTCTGTCCTAGGCGTTTCTCGCACAGGATGTTGATGATATTGGAAAGCCGGGTAAGATCATAAAGTCAGTTCTCGCTGATGAGAACGACCTCCTCCTCTCCACCACTACACAAAGGGAACCACGGAACAAGTACTTTTTTTCCTCTCACGGCATCATTTTATTTTATTTTTTTGAATGTCATTAAGAAGCAGAGGGGGCTCTTTCAAAGACAAAATGGATCACTTTGCAGCAGAGTGCCTTGTTTCAATGTCCAGTCGTGCAATTGTTCATGCTCCTAAAGGGAATAGGGAGATTAAACCAGAAATCCCATCCTCCTCCAAGAACGGAGAGGAAATTAAGGAGCCTTTGGTGAAGGATAACTCCTCTCTTTTCGTGGTGGCGCGGATTCTGGCGGATTTTAACCAGCAGACTCCCAACAGTGTTGCCGAGCAGGCAAAAATAAAGGATGAGAGCATGCCGAACCTTAGAGATGATGGAAAATCTGCCACACCTTCCACCATCTCCGATCCTTCGCTCAAACAAAGAGGCAAAAGACCGAGAGGTCGAACTGAGCAAGAACCACCTCAGAAAAAGCACAAATGCCACTATTCAGGTTGTGAAAAAGTTTATGGCAAATCATCCCACCTCAAAGCCCATCTAAGGACACACACAGGTCAGTTTCATTGGATGCAAATGTTTGTTGCTGTGAACGTGTTTTCCCCCTTACATATCTGAGAACGGATGGGATGATTGAAAAATGAGATACCAAGTGTGGATTCTCGTACATGCATAGCGATATTTGTACAGAGGAGGTGATTGCTGTGTTTCGAGTCAGTAACTCATAAATATTCACGGAGCCACCCTGAATGGATACTGTGAGCACACTCACTACAGCAATGCCTGTATAGTTTCATAATGCAATTATTCCTTTAAGTTGAGCGAACTTTACGAAATGTCCTTTTAATTTCAGTTGAGGGAGGCTGAAAACAGTGCCACTCCCACTCAAGTCTCAGAGCTTTGTGACGGCTTTCCTTCAACCCCCACCTCACTCACTCACGCGCAAACACACACACACACACACACGTATATACCCACACACAAACACCACCGCATGGAACAGTATGTTCAAACTGCAGTGCAAATGCAGAGCAAAATTACACAGATCAAATTTCGGGCGTTTTTCTGTTCGCTTTAATTAAAACAAACTTTGGTTTCCTTCACGATCACATGAGAAGCAAAATCGTACAAATGCAGCCTAATGTTCCCATTACAAAATAAGCCAAGTGTGCAATAACGTGGGCATGCTGAAAGTTTGCAGTCCAGTAAGTGCGCCGTCACACTGCTGAGAGAAATGCTTACAAACGCGCTCCGGATCAGCAGTGTGCTACCTGTGACCTTCCTGAAGGATACCTCCGCATTTGCGCTTTCAATTCCGCAGAATAGGCTACTGAGATAGTGAAGGATGTAGATCGACTCAAATTGGGGGGTTGATAAGAACTGTGCAGTCGCCTGTCTGCCCAAAGCCCTTTGTTGTGATGTGCCACACCCCCGCTAGACAGACTGCCAGCTGATCTGGCCAGCAACAGACTCAGCTAGTTGAGCCTCGACTGGAGGAGCCTCTGCTTTCCCCTCCTCTGCACTCTGCAGTTTATCTTCTTCACACACATCGACCTGACAGGTCAGAAACAAAACAGTACAGATAAAGCCACCTCTTTATCACAGAAATCAGCTAAAATCTCTTGATTAACCTGACTCATGTTCAATCATTATGACTAGAGGAAGAAAGAAAGCCACAAAATTGAAAATATGTAACACAACCGAGACGCTTTCTTTCTTTCTTTTCTTTCTTTTTTTTTTTTTACAAGTCAGTCACCTGGCTGTCTTTGTGATTATTCGCATGCTTGTATCACTAGATTTACAGTGCGCAAGAAGAAATGAACATCAATGGCATTTAAAAATCAAACAAATCCTAACTACTAACTACATAACAGGCCTTTTATGAGGATTTTCCTTGTGGCTGGTATATAATTGCTGTCAGTCAACCCTGTTCTGGTCCCTTTGCCTATTAGCCATTTCATTTCTTTTGAGATACACTCCCTTATGGCTTTGTGGCCTATAATTTCTTATAATGGGGATGGTGTCTGCTTGCTTTACTGGATAGAGAGTGTGAGTCATCTCAGTTAAGCTGCCTTTTCTCAGCCAAACTTGCAGGAGCACTCTCAAAGAGCCAGCCTTCAGCACTCAGCGTGCTTCTTTTCAGCCCAAACCATGTGAGTGTAGTGCAGTTTCATTGCTCCGTATTAACCCTGCTCTTGTCTCTGTGCCTATTAAGCATTTCCTTTTCCCCTTGCCTTTCTGTTTGAATACGCACCGGCGTCTGGCTTCACGATTGGTTTGTGTCCCATAAATTGTGAAAGTAATGATTGTTTCTGCCTGTTTGATTGGATAAGCCCAGAATGTGGGTCATTTGAGTTCAGCCGGGATGCCTCAGCCAATCTTGCAGTGCTTTCACAGAGCCAAAATCTGGCAGCCTGCGTCCCTTCAGCCCCTACTAGCAGAGTCAAGAGAGAATGGATCCCAGCCCAGTCAGTTCCTGCCAAACACCACTATCTAATTGAGGAGGAAAACACTGTAATAGACACCAAACAAAGAACCAGGGACAAGAAGTCCTTACTTGACTGTAACGCCCAAAGTCTCATCATCCCAGCTTTTGCAGATCTTATATGCCTGATTTGTGAGAAGGGAAGATGAAACCTACAGGTTGTTTTTCTAGTGCTGTGTCTACAGCACAGTTGCATAACTAGCTCAAAACAAATCTTCACCTTGAGTCATCACAATTTTACTGCATATTTGCATGTTTTATGTGTTATTTTACAATTGCCATTTAAAAATTTCTACCTATATAGCTAAATTTAATTAGAATATATTTAGGGGTCCCACAGTCCAAAGACATGCACTTGGAATTAGGTTAATTGGTGATTCTAAATTGCACATAGGTGTTAATGGTTGTCTGTCTCTGTGTGTTAGCCTTGTGACAGGCTGGCAAACTGTCCACAGTGAGCCCTGCCTAACACCCTATGACAGCTTGGATAGGCTCCAGCCTCCGACCCTGATAAAAAAGGATGAAAATGTATGGATAGAATATATTTATTCTGTTTGTTAAAACAAGTTATGTTGACCATGCAGCCAGTAGTCACTCAAACCTTTAGGTTTTTAAAACTCTTTAGATGAGCCTTTTGTGGCAGCTCCAGTTGCACTCATAAACAATGACATCACTCAAATAACTGTAATTGGTTTGATTAATGAAAACTGTCCACAGCTAGGCCCACGTTATTCAGTGTGATGCTTGGTTTTTCATTTACTGCCTTTGTGTCATTGTTTGTCAGCTGATTAAGTGGTTACGGCTGGCAGTAGAACAATTTGTCAGTCAAGGAGCGCAAAGATATTTTTGATCCCCTCAGCTGAGTTTATGATGGGTTCACTGTAGGTTTCTTCTGAAAGACACAGTCTAAAAGGGGCACCAGGATGCAGCAGACATAAGGGTACAAAGTGAATTTAAATTGCTTATTATGTTGCATTGAGTTTTATGGTGAGAAATCCACGGCAGTTTCAGGGGTGTAAGGTTACCAGACAGCTTTGTGTCTGATCTCCTGGTGTGTGAGGTGAGCCTTTTCTGTGACAAATACATTTGCCCTTAAATATGGAAAATGCAGTCTTGTAACACTGATGAACAGATAAACTATTTACAATATAACAATTGAATTAGTTCATATTTTTTCTTGTTTTCTTCTTTTTCTTATTTTCACAGGCTTTCTGGCTTTTTTTCCAGCACCTTTTTTTAAGAGTAAAGATCTATTTTCCAAAGATGTGTCCTGCTTCCATAGCAAGTAGATGATGTTCTTTCTGAAGTCTCATTACTCTGGTCCGGTCATGTCAGGCAGTCTGCCATCTTCAAAGGAGAAATGCGCCTTGATTCTTATTCAGGAATAACAGCTCAGACTTTCTGTGCCCTCCACAGCTGGGTCATACAAAAGGCCAGCTTGTCAGTGTAGAAGACCTATTCAGAAACTATTGGAATCACAGGGAGGAACAGCGTCAATTTTCCTCAAAGACAAAGAGTCTAATGCCATATTTTACACTTGGGTTGATGTTTTGTCTGAACCTCTATTGTGTTCTGCTGGAGTAGCTCTAATACTGTGAGATGGCCGTAAAGCATGCCCTAAAAATTAGTGGGAGCACCTGGTAGACCCAGTTATTCATGCATGCTATCTATTTTCAGTCAAATAACTGTGGTTAATTACTCTTTTTAAATGTAAAATTATCCCAAATTCCGCATGGAAAAAGCAACAGGAGTCTCTTATTATATAAGAGACTTTTCTGCCAGTGGTTTTATATTTGGCTGCACTTTTGCACAGAGTGTACAATGTTCCTGTGTGGCTGGTGGCATTGATGAGGTAGCAGGGTGGAGATGGGGTTTTCCTGCTCTTGCTTGGGCCTAACCTTGGCACAGCAACTGGTAAAAGCTCTACTGGAGCAGGTCTGTCTACCTGCGACACGGCAGGATTTCCACCATTGCTCCCAGTTGAGCCCTATTTCTGACATGTAATAAAAAGCTTATGCTTCACTCTGGAGACAAGTTTCCATTTGTCACTATCCAAATGTTGTACGATGGATGTGTTTGTAACCTGAAGGACCAGCCACTACTTTGGTTCAAACTGAAGCCATGGGATGGATATGATTCACAATTCCCCTAGGGTAAGGCCTAAAAAAAATAACTGGCTTTTCCTGTAGTGTTAGCAGCAGGCTTATATCTTTGGTTTTGAATTTACAGTCATGAGTTAACTGTTTGCTATTACATGAGTTGTGGAAGATTTGTGCTTTTTAGCTACTCTTTGTTTCAACTGCAAGGGTTCTCTTTTCATTTAGCACCATAAACAGGTTGAAAGCATAATTTCTCCAGTACTTGGTCAGCTTTGCTGCTTTATGTTTTATAGTAAGAAGCAAAATCAGTTTAGCTCAACATATCGCTGCATGGCTGCAGACTCGTAGTCTTGTTGGGAATTTACAGATGCAAACATTCAAGTGTTTTGTTCTCTCTTGGATGAAATGTGGTTGGCCTGTGAAGGCCACGTGCAGTACAGTATGTGTCCAATAAAAATAAGGTATAAATTACATCTACCTGATCCTCAGGATGTAAACAAAACCAAAGTGGAGCCACCATTTTTCCTGTTAATCTGCTGGTGCAATGTTACTGCTCCATGGAAGACATTTCCAAGGCACGTGCTGTCCATATGCTATCCTGCATATGCACATGTAAAGCTGATAGTAGGGTTCTTCCTCATTGTTGACATATAAACTTGATTTCACTGTGATTAAGCACCCAAGTATGCATAGTGGACAATCATAATACTGAAAGACTGCTGTCAAGGAGTACCTTGATCTGTGCTGCTTTCAATGGCCCACAGGGCTCGTGTATTCTTTAGTTAGCTCTGGGGTAGCTCTATAAAAGCCGCTCTGTCTGTTCCCCCACCAGCCCCTCCTGCCCTTTTCCAGCCTGAAAAGCAAAATAGGTGCTGAAACATGTTGTGTTGTGAGGCCGAGCTTGGCCACGTCTTGTGGTGTTGATTACCAGCGACAGGAAGAGAGGGATACAGACCTGTGGAACACTGTGCATATTTTTTTCACCTCCACTGCATCTCACATGTGAGGGAGGGCTCTGCAGTACAAAGACAGAAAATACAGTGCGGCATGGTGGGGGTGGGGTCAGATACCAGGATATTCACTGTCAATGCCCTCCATTGATGTAGGTCATTTATTCAGCTGCATCTGCATCTAATCTGATTAACGTCTGAAAGGCTGCGACCTCAGCAGCAGAACCTGCTCCTGTCAGCCTGGCACTCGCAGGGTTCTATCTGAGGGTTACACTCTGACTGTATCCACTGTGTTAAATTGAGCACAGAGAGAAATGGCAGTGAACTAACATCAGAGGGAGCGTTTTGTTTCCAGCTGTACTTCTCACTACAGTACGTAAGGTGTGTCCGCTTTCCCTGTGTGATAAATCAGACTGTGGCAGACCACGTCATCGTGGGGTGTGGCCCCTGGGTACAAAATGAGGAGCAGTTTTTGAAGTCTTTTGAGAAGGATGGCCTCATCATTTTCACTGTAAGACATGAAAATATTTCTCTCCCACTCGCCATCAAAGTATCAGGCATTATACCGGGACAGCTGGCATTATCTCCAGCCTGTCTCTCCTCTTATCGCAATGTGGTGGGGCCTCTCAGGATCTAGCGGGGTTGTAGCCCTTTGTTTGATGGTGGTTATGGATGTCTATCTCATGTGAGCTATAGTGTCAGACTCTATCAGTAGAATGAGCTGGCACTGTACCGTGTGTGTGTGTGTGCTCCCACCTGCTTCTGTGGAACAACTATAAACACACTTTAATGACAACAGCTGTTTGCATGTCATCAGTTAACTGGTTTTTAAAAGATAAGTAGGCTGCCTGCAACATATCAAGGCTGCAGGTTGTTTTAGCATGCACTCAAGGCTGAAAGAGAGTGCCCATTCCAGCTAATTGAGGCAAATCTGATGAGCTGCTCAATGCGGGCAACCCCTCCCTGTTTTTCCCTTAAACAGTTAAGAGGATGAAGTAATGTATGGCAAAGTGTGCGTAGCAATCAGATGGTCACAGTCGACCCCTACTATGTATCTCTGTGTGAATGTCAGTAGCCCAGCGCAGTGTAAACCAAGTGGAGTGAGTTACGGTTCGTACTTGCAGCCTGTCTGATTGAAATGCATTACAGCAGTGCTTGTCCTACTGTGGGAGACAGTCTGCTGCTATTGTTCACAATCTGAGAGCTATATGCTCACAAGGATAGGTAGGCTATTCAGCCACAAGCAAGGTCCCTCTCAGTGATGACAAAAGATGATAATACATTAAATACTCTGTTTTTGAGCTTCTCCTGACAAGCTTGAGTTGATTCTCATTACGAGCACCTGACACACCCAGAGGTCCTTTGTTGCTCCTGGTGACTTATTCTCGTCTGCAACAAACTCTGAATGGGCTCGTCTGAGAGAACATGTTTGATATCCTTGGTAATTTGTCTCCTCTCTCGCTGAAGTACAACCGTACCCTTTTCACAGACTAACATTCACAGAAACAGTTGATCTGATCTCAAGTGTGTATCAGATCAAGCGGAGTCTTAGTGCAGACCACAGAAATTTGTACGCCTTTGTTGTTATTTTTGCACAAGCGAAGCCTGCATATACAGTTTTGTGAACAAAGAAAGGAGGAGCTGCAGGAGCCTTATTGTATATTTACTGTTCTGCGCACACATGTTAGTGTTTATATCATCTTGGCACGTGATGGTGTGTGTAGAGGGAGAGGCTGGGCACGGTTGGGTTAACCCTGTCTGCTCCAGTGGTTTATGCTGATGAGGGCCTCAACAGTCATTTTAGTATTACCCAGAATCCCACGAATGGTTGTCTGCTGGCAGCAAAGATGGCTTCTGCTTGTTTTCAGGTCGTAGTCTGTTGTAAACATGGATCCAAATTATAGGATTGTGCTGAGCCCTACCATTGGAGTTAGTGGTGTCCCATTTCATGTTGCCAAGCTGGCTGTGCCACCAAACCAACCTTGAAGTGAGGTGGCTCCAACTGTAATGAGACGTGATCTGCAGTAAGGCTCCATACTTTCTCCTCATGAATTGTTTGCTTCTGTGTAGGTGTAAGGTGCATCTTGTTTTTGTTGTAAGCTCTGAGAAAGATATTTCCTGCTCTGGCTCTCACTGTGCATGCACAGTTAACTTCAAGGTGATCTCTGATGTATTTTCCCCTCTCACCCTGCAGAGCTATTTACTCTCTTATGGCAGGTTCACATGAAGTTTTCACATGTGCGCTGTGTGAGTTTGGCCCATGCCTGAGGACACACCAGGAATGTTATCTGCTCTCGGTTGAAATGCTGGTAGCTGTTGTTGGAACAGTGATCGAGCTCAGTTCCTCCACTGCGGCTCACGTCAAAAAGAGATTTGATCTTTCCTTTGCAGACAGCATCCCTTACACCGGGGAGTCAGATTCCATTTCTTTTAAACATTTCACTAGAAATTTAGGAGCACAGCTTCTCAGATATGAATGAGAGGAAGATGGAGGGAGAGGAGCAGAGATGAGCTGTTTATTTACTGACCCAGTGGACGCACAGAGAACAGTTATATAACTAGAGTACCTGTGACATAATCTCATTGCCTTGGAGGGGGGACACTTGTGCTTAGTAGAGGTACAGTTTGCGTGCATGATGTATGATGTAACTCACTTTATGGGTAACTGGGTCACTGTGTTCGTTAGGGAAAAGCTTCCCTCATTACACCCCCCCCCCAACTCTGCTCGCCCTCTGCAACCGGTACATTCTGAGAAAGACAAACCGCACCCTTGACATGGCATGATGCCAGAAATGGGACAACCAATCAGTGGGTCCTGGCGTCACAGTCACCATGGTGCCCTGCTGTGACAACACTGGAAGTAGATGGGAAGAAAAGCCGGGTAAGCGGAGTAGCTTACCACATTCTTCTTTCAACAGAAATGCTGAGTAATAGCTGCAGTCTGTTGAAAAACTGTGGAAAGTCACATCCTCATACTACACAGGCTGATAACCCGTATCATTATTTCCACTCATAATTAAAGCATTTATTCCCCAAACCTTCTCATTGTTACCAGAATATGTTTACCATATTCATGGAAATCCCAATCCTTGTGTTACGAAACAACAGTTAATCAGGCCACTCCATGCTTTTCCTTTACACAGGGCCCTTTTTTGAGGCTGACATTAAAGCAGCAATTTTTAAATTTTTTTATTAATATTCGTATCATTGGCCTAAAAGCTCAAAGCTGTTCAGCGTGAGATGAAAATGGGCACCCTGTCTGTTAATTCTGCCTTTTCCAAGAAGTCATGGAGCTGCAAATAATTTGACCCACCTCAGTGAGTTGCTGCTGGATACCTGATGCTTCCACTACGCATTACTGTATCAGGGCAGATAGACTGGATATCTCAGTCTAGCTCTCTTGTGTCTGGTTAAATATTAATGTTGTTGGATCCGTTACACTGGTTATTTAGCTTTAAGCAGCCTGCACATCTAAGCCATGCTTTTAAGCCAATAAGTCATTTTGCAATGCCAGGTGGCAGCACAGCCTACTTTTTTCACTAATATAGTATGAAATCACTCCATCACGAGCCATGTCAACCAGATGAGCACTTCACTACTTACTTTTCCTCCGGGAGCTTAAACAAACACAGTGGCGTCATTCTTTATAAATTGTAACTCTACCTCACGCAGGAAAGGATGTGTCTTTGTTAGCTCTGCCAAAAGAGTCAAGGCTGTCTTTGGTGTATGTATGCAAATGTATATATGTCAGTTACAGTGTTTAAATATACTGAACCCTGTGTGAGCCTGCAGCAGGAACTGTAGTGGGCAGGGCTGACTGAGTTTGTCTGGAGCTGAGGTGAGGCGTCAGAGGCAGGAACACAGACCAGACTGTCTAGACTTGCTCTGTCTGTCTGCATGTTTTGTAACCATGCAGTATATGATGGGGGGTGGGGGTAGGGGGTGGGGGTTGGGACGGACTGAGACTTGTGCACCGAGTTCTTGTTTTTGAGACTCTCTGGCATTAGATAGCATATGAGCGTTTGATGCTTAACAGCACTGTTTCCATTGTGGCCCAGAGGGAAACCACAGAACAAAGAAAGCATTTGGCAGGCCTGTACTTATGTGCCACCTATAAACATTCACGCATCTCTCCATCTATTTCCTTTCTTATTTCAATTCCTTGCCATGGGCGTGCACATTATGATTGATTATTTTTATTCACTAGATAGAGCCTAAGCATTAAAAGAACGCGTCCTGCGGTTTTCTTTAGTTCTGGAAAGCCATGCTGGTAAAATTAGACTGCTGGATTTCACTATTGTTGGGCAGGAGCTCAGTAAAATGGAACTAAATGGAATATAGTATTGACCAGTAGATGCAAGATACTGGTTCAGTGCATACTGTTTCCACATTAGCATGGTATATGGTATACTGTACCATCTGGCCTTGAGTATATTTCTGTCAAAGGCCACTTTTATTGGCTGATGGGGGGGGGGTAATTTCCCACGTGCCAAGTCACAGATAGTCGCATGCTAGAAAATGGGCTGGGTAACCATTGTGAGCATGATTAGCATCTGGAGATTAGGTAATTAAATTGTGTCTGCTCCTCCAGTGCTGTGCCAATTTGTAGTTGATTTACACAAGTCCTACTGCTCAAACCTTTTTGTTGTTGTTGTTGTTGCTCGTTTCATGTTTCTTAATGTTTTGAAGTTGTCTTTGAGCTTTTTAATATTATTACTGGGAATAACCTTATGACTGTTGTTCCTGGATGAGTCATTACTCGCACTGTGATGAGCTGTTTATTATGTGCACCAATTTTAGACACCAGAGTGCAGAAATGTGCACACATCATCAGTTAGTATCACTTGATTTGAGTGAGACCCGCCAAAACTTTTGGTACATCTGAAAAGTCCTAATGCATTAAACATTAAACGGTACTCAAAAGGCTAAAAATGTAAGCATTTGGAACAGCTTCAGCACGTTTTGGCTCATTTACCACAAATCACATATACTGTAAAATTCCAGCCCACTGTTCACCCATTAGTTTTAAAAAGCATTTTCAATTTGATGCTTATGTTTCAACCTTTCTGGCAACCATTGGCTCCCATTTATTTCACTGCAGTGGTAAAATCAGCCTGCGGAGACTTGAAATGCGCTTGAAATAGAAACTCCATCATAATGCAATAACCCCATCGAGTTATGTTTTGGCCAGAGTTACAAAGTTTGTGTTGAAGTTTAAAGACACGGGAAGCCACAAATGGGTTTGAAAACATGCAATCATGTAAGGCTGCTGGCAGGGTGATGTCGATGGACGTAAAACCAGTATAAAGGATGGATGTCGCCACCTCGAAGTCACTTGCTGGTTTCTGTTTTCTTGATTTATGGCCAAAACATTAGCTTTATGGCCATCACCATCTGGATTTTTAGCAAGCTTCTATTCACAGACTATATAGATATAGCACCTAGACACAGATACTTGCTATTTAGTGCAAAGTAACATACAAATAAAAATGCTGTCATTTCACTCACCTGAGATCCTTGAACAGGCTGTATGACACAGCAAACCATATTCTTTTGGTCAGATCATTGTTGCAAAAATCACCAAAACCACAAATAAGGTCAGAGGGTCCAGTTCATGTCTGAAATTAGCAGAAGTGAGACCAAGCAGTCTGCTGTCTGCCACTGCTGTCTCTATCAACACTATCAAAGCAGCTACTGACCAAACTAGAGCCTGAGCAAAAGTAAGACAGGTGAGTTATAAGAAAAAACATATGGTGTAAAAGGGAAAAATTAGCAGTAGAGACTGTGGACTAGGCATCATCTCTGAGGTTGGGTCATTTTACATTGAACTCTATGGGGATTAACTCTGTTTTTGGTTATTAAGGAGTTATTAGAAGAATTACAGTTTGTGTTGGTTTCATCTTGTAACCCTGGTGGTTGCTGCTTATGTAAAACGTGGAAAATGATCAACCAACATTGACTTTAAAAAATGTGCGTTCATGTGTAATTAGAAGTCTCCCCTGCCTCTGTTTTGCAGGAGAACGGCCTTTCCCATGCACCTGGCCTGACTGCATCAAGAAGTTCGCCCGCTCCGATGAGCTGGCCCGCCACTACCGCACCCACACAGGGGAAAAGAAGTTTGGGTGCCCTCTTTGCGAAAAGCGTTTCATGCGGAGTGACCACCTGATGAAGCATGCCCGGCGCCACTCGGATTTCCAGCCAGGAATGCTGAAAAGACCCCACGGTGGCAGCACCACACGTCCCAGCTCCCTCAGCGACTACAGCCGCTCAGATGCCTCCAGCCCCACGCTCAGCCCAGCCAACTCGCCTTAAACTGAAACCCGGTCGCACTTTCTGCCTCCAGACTATGAGGCCTGTGTTTTCATCATAACACTTTTGTTGCACAGTTGTCAGTTACCCTCCCCCTTTGCTATTCCTGCGCTTGCTGTGGTGTACCATAATGTACATAACTGCTTATTGTAGTGCAATTACTCGCGTGATCCTAAAAGAAGGTAATGCCTTTCTCAGATGGCAATATCTGCATTCAGTACCACATGTCTGTATTTTTTTTTTTGGCTTCTGATCATGGCTAGTTGTTTAATGTATGGTCATAGTCAACTAAACAAGGTCTAGAAGAAGGGGGAAAAGACAGACACCCTGACAAATCTTATAAATGTTCTTTTTGTTTTTTGTTTTTTTTTATTTCTGTTTGTTTTCTTTATGAAAGGGTTAGGAGAAGGGGTACACACACACACACACCTCAGGATTGAAGACAGTTGTGATTTCTGTAATACCACAGTACTTAACAGTACTCACATTGACTGCACAATATACTCATCACTTTATTCTGAAATTCAACAGGGGTTGAATTTTCTGCCCTGCTCAGGGATGGCCTTGTTAGCTTGAAAGAATGAACACGGTGAAGAGAAACATACAGTACATATATAGCAGCCTTACACTCAACACTTTGCACTCTTTGTTTTCTTTTCTTTTCTTTTTTTGGCTCTCATATTTGAGGAAACTAGCCCCACTGTCACATGTAAAGCATACCCAAACATTTATTTTCTCCCTAATGTTTAGTGGGCTCATAATTTAATGTGATTGCTGTGTATTAATAGAACAGTCAGAAAAGCCCCGCCTCAGAAAAACAAAATGCATCTGTTTCTTTTCTGCGATGTTAATATTCATTGACATTACACTGGGTTAAATATGTACTGCATGAAATAGTTGTATGCAGTGTAAACTGTGTGCATCTGCACTGTGGAAGGATTGGGTTAAGATTTTTCGTTATATTAATGAAGTTTAAGAACTTTTCCAACCATAGAGACAATTAAGTTTCAAAGCAGCTGTTCATTTGACACAAAACGGGACACAAAGGGACCTAAGCTAAAACAAGGTTAATCCATCTCTCGAGCACATCGGAAAAAGTACCAAAGACAAGAGTGAATGAAAACTTTTTATTCAGTCCTGTAAGCCACCCTTCACTGAGGTCTCGAGCTGGTGGTTGGCAGTATCACAGGTAGAGCCAGATGCCGGCTCGCTTCTCTCCTCCTGGCTCTGCCTTTTGTGGCTTCCCTGGAGGAAACAGCTGCACCCAAAAGAAGCTATACACAACCTACAGGAAAAGTGCTTACATGCCATTCCCCAGAGAATCCTTACTCATCTGGCTCTACCTGTCCTGCCAAAAACTGGCAAAGCTCCAAGCCTGCTAAATTGCATAAGACTGCCCAACTTGTGTGTCAAATGTAGGCCACAGTGGTGGGCAGGCCTGAGCTGAGCTCTGCTGTGACATTGCATAGTACAGAGCAAAGAAAGCAACTATCTGCAGTAAACAGGCAAGAGAGGGCAGGCCCTGATAAAAAAAAAGGAGAGGTTTATCATGAGCTGAACAGCACAAAAGAGGAGACACCCAGTCGCAGACAACCCCCATTTCCTTCTCTTTCCCCCAACTCCCCTCCTCCCACCAACTGTAGAAACAGCCAGCAGAAAAATGGCTGTAATTAGTGGGTTGATCCAAACTATAGGATAAGAATAAAAAAAAAAGTGTATGAACACTTGCAGTGTGGGTGGGATGTAGCCAACTCCATCCTAAGCACAGACAGAAACCCTGCTGCTGAAGAGGCAGATTTCACAATGCCAAGGTAGACACGGCTCCAAAATTCACATTGACAAATCTGAGGTCTCCAACAGCTGCTTTCAAACTTCTTTCTCACAACAAGCGGGCTTTTAAACTGTTGTAAAAACATCTGAACCAAAATGAACATATCAGCAAAGTCCACTGCTCACCAGCCTCACCTCGTCCTGCCTGTGAAGCTCAGATGTCCCGTGAGAAAGCTGACTTGTGTTTCTAGACAGACATGCCTCAATAGGTCAGGCAAAAGGCACAGTAAACCTTCCACGGAAACAGGCATGGCTATCAAAACTGCTGCTGCGCCGCCAGTCTGTGTTATGCCTACATTTTTTTTTAATGCTTCAGCACTACAGTTGGAAATATTGTCAATCTTGTAGTTTGGTCGTGTCAAATCCTTCCAGGCTGTTGTCATCATGAATTGCATGTACTAGTTCATCATTTTGCCCCGCAGTCCCGTGCTTGACACTATATGCATGTTAACTTTGCCTTGAAAGCGTGGATCTTTTTTTTTTCTTCTTCTTCTTTTTGAGGCGGTCTGGCAGGTGGAAGTCCATGAATGGCAGACCTTGTCCCCCGTTCTCCGCAGCAGCCATCGCTCTTTAAAGTTGTGATGAATCAGCTCTGTCACATTTTTGAGAAAGAAAACATTCATTATTTCGATCCAGTGCAGTAATTTTCTCGTGACACCACGCGCAACGTGAATTCTTTGCCAGATGTTTAATGGTTTCCAAACTGCAAGATGACACTTCGAATGCCGCTGATCAGCAGCTCTGAGTGACAGAAGGAGCGAGAGGATTTTACACTCAACATTTCTAAATGAAAAGAAAATGCAGATTTTCACAAACCAATTCTTGAAATTGCTGTTGAACAGCTTTTCTGTGTCCATTTTTTATGCTATAGTTTTGACCTGGTTTGCAGAGTAATTTTCTCTTGCAAGAAAAAAAATTCTGAGTTGCTCACCCTCAAGTAGGTTTCAGTAATCAGCTCTTAATCCATAATCTGCACATTTTCCTCAGGGTTGACATCTGCCAAGCAGATATGGGACAGTTTGTGGATTTTGTTGTAACATCAGTTACCACACAGATAAGTCTGCCAGCCTCCTCTGGTGGTCCTGGGTGCTTAGTGTTCACTGCTGGTCAGTGTCCGACCACACTGGAAACACAGGAATGCCTCGGCACAGGCTCGGCTCCTTGCCTATTATGTCGTCATAACCCTACAGTCCCGCTAGTGAGTACTCTGGAGTGAAATGCCCCTTTAAACATCTTTGACCCTTAATGTTGGGGGACTACATAAGGCAAAACTAAGCGACTGTGACAGTGTAATCATCCCAGTATACCAATCCATCCAGACAGCACCGGTGACATAAAGGCGTCCACAGGCAGTTTCTCAAAACTTTTCTTCTCACTGTACCAAATGTACTTGAATAATTCAACAGAAAAGGCCATTGAACACAGTTTTGTACATGTCCATTTTTACTGTACTTGTGTTTGTTGTCAAATAATTATTAACCTCTCTGAAGAAAGATGTATAATCTGTGCTTTCCTTTCCTTTTTTCTTTTTTGTTTTCCTGGATTTTGCATTGTCTTCAGGTCATTTCAGCTTTTGAATTTGGCTGTTTTTGCAGAGCAGTTCAAAGCACCGTTTATGTTGAAATCTGAATTTTAGCTCCATTAATGGGGTTCATCCCTTTAATCAGGAACAATTAATACTTTGTTGATGTCAGGATGACAGTTAGCCTGTCATCCAAAAAAGAAAAAAAAAGAAAGAAAGAAAATGAAATGAAATGAAAGTTTTGGGGTTGTTTGGGGTGATTATAAGTAAAGAAACTTAGTGACCTCTGTGTATGTTGGTTTCAGATTTTTGAGTGGTTTTTTTTTTTGTTTTGTTTTTTTGTTTAGATTCCTTTCAGAGTTTTCCATAAGAATAGAGACCACCACATTGTGAGTTAGCAATGTAGTCTTTTTTTTTTTGTCTCATGAAATATTTAAGCTTGTATATTTTTCAGAACTCATACCTCCTGAAATACTTTTGTTGTACTTCAATATCTTTTCCAAACATCCATCATGTAGCTTGCATTTTCTTGACCAGTAGCACAAATATTAGGTGGTTTCATTTGTTCCTACTTGAATGAAAAAGTAAAGACAGAAACTTTTTTTGTAAAAAAAAAAAAAAAAGAAAAAGAAAAAGAAGAAGAAGAAAGAGAGAAAACTTAAAAAATAAACAAAACACTGGGCTACATTTTATATAATCATTCCATAATGCCAAGTCCTGCACATCCTTGTAGATGCAAAAAGTAATCTTTCCAAGGCATTTAAGAGCTTATTTTCTGTTACAAAAATCCTTTAAATGTCCCTTCTCTACTGAGCTCCACAAAGTTCTGGTTTAAATTTTTGTTTATGTAATGGGCTGTCATCTGTAAATTACTATGACACCTAATTTTAGCATTTTAAATCCAATTTGCTGATTGTTATCCTGTTAAGATTTCAAGACCCGTGAGAGCAAAAGGACTCGCAACTGCAACAAGATACTAACTGTTTACCAGTTAACATTTTCCTCTGATTGTAATATATATATAAAAGTCAATTAATTGTTGCCTGGTGTGTGAACAACTAACGAGTCTATTTAAGGAGTTCATATTAAAGACATCAGTGTATCTCACAGAACTCTTCGTCACTGATCTCAAGCATGAGTGATGCAATCGTGTGCCAAACTATAATGGTAACTTGATAAAGAGGATACAAATGTTAAGGTTAAAAACAAACAAAACAACAACAAAAATATATATAGCAACTATCAGACATTAAACAAATGTGTACAGTTTTATAAAGTGTGATGTCATTATGTAATGTACAGGATTTAATAAAGCGACGCTGCATATTTGATATGCAAGTGTTCTAAGTTAAATATTTCTTTTCTGCTTTATGTAAACATTTTGATTGTGTAGCTTTGTTTTTGTTTGGTTCTTATTTAATTTTTTGTTTTCTTCTCTTGCTGTTCAGTACTCAAGAAGCAGTGTATAATGGCTTACTGCAGGTATTTTTTTTTTTTTGGACAAAAACAGTCTTAATGAAACAGATGCCCAACCATTCCAAAGGATTGACGCATTGCATTTACTATAAATGTGCTGCTTGCATCGACCCAATGCATTTTTGTTGGTTATGACTAGAACTCTGTCTCGACTGTGAGGTTTTACACATTGTGAGTTGTGCACAAGGTACGTTTCCCATTGTCCCAGATCTAACCTCGCCTTTCTTCTTTTTGGGCTCTTTGTGTAGGAAATGTTTAAAAGATGTTTAAAAGTTAAGGATGAATAGAGCATGTCTGAGGCTTTTTTTTTTTTTTTAAAGTAGGGATGATTTTCAAGAAGCAGCCATAAACGTATAAAGTGGTTCTTGACTGTTGTTACCAAAGGCTTTGAAGGAAAAGATGAATGTTGCAGTAATTGTGAATCCAACACCATTTGTACTTCTGGGTTCAGTTTTACGTGCTGTAATTGTCGATCAGTGGATGTTGTGCTTGATATGGACCTCCTTTCTACATCTCAAGTAAGCAACTTTTTTTTTTTTTACTGCTTTAAAAAAACACTTGAATGAATCAAACCCAGTTTATTCATAAAAGTAAAAACTAATTCAGAATTTGTAAGAGACAAATTAAAAAAAAAAAAGTCTGGTACGGTTATGAAAAATCGCAGACCATGTCGGTATCCTTCACTGATTGTGTGGCTTTTATTCCAACAGCTGATAATTTTGCCCTTAAAAGATTAGTCTGCTCTGGGTTGTACAGCTTGCAGTGCTGTCAATGACCTCACTTTGAATACAAAGAGGGAGCCTCTCACCAGCCTTTTGGTTCTGTTTCCTGTACCTGTTTGTCTTCAGTGTACCTCCTCAGTGTAATGTTGCTCTCTTGATACCTCTGTGTGTTCCTCCTCTACCCCTCACCATCAGTTGCCTGTTGTAGTGACTCCATGGTGCTGCTTCCCCTCTTAGCACCAGTATAATCTATTCTGTAAATAACTCTCGACTCAGCTATGGCCAGTACATTTCCAATGACCTCATTTTAACCTTCAGGTGTCACTTTTTCTCCTCTCTCAGCAAACCAAAATCACTACATTCAAGTATTACAGTTGTACAGTTCCTTGGATTCTACACACATCTAATGTGCTGGTCTTAGCTGCTCTGCTGTATCTTTTTATGGCATTATTTTTTACATGTTAGACGATATATTGTGACCATGTCCTATGCAAATATGAAAATTAACAGATTGTTGAATAATGTATGTTGTCATAACTTGTATGCATGAAATAGTGAAGTTTACATTTGGAAATAAATTCATAAAATAAGCAGCCATAATTTGTTCTGGCATACTTTCATTTTCTGTTGTGGGCAGTTTTTGACTTTTTGCTGAACTGCGCCCATGATGACCACAATAATAGGACATTAAAACAGGGGATTGTGTAACACTGCTGCTACTAGAGAGATTCCTTAAAGGCATAGCTTGAAATGTCAGGAAATACTGTTACTCCAAAATGTAACAGCACTGTCACGTCTATATAAAGCTACTGCCAGCAGACAGTTAGCTTAGCCTAAAGACAGGAAACACTAACTGTAAATCAAAGATGGATGTAGCCACTTTAAGGTGAGCCACTGGTTTGCAAAATGCCATTTTGAACTCAAATCTAGCCTTTTAGTCACCACTGTCTTGCTTTTTGGAGGCAGAAGTGACCGTAATCAGATATGAAGGTGGAATGCTAAGTAGTAACAAGTTGCTAGTTATATAAAAGTAAATGATAGCTTATCCCTGGACCCTCTTCCAGCTGTCATATGGCCTTTAATGTGGTTCTCTGGTAGTCCCATGCACAGCCTAAAGACAGTTTTGTCTACATGTGTTTAGTGTTATCAGGGGGCAGTGTCAAAACCAGCTAGTATTTGGGCTACTCTTGCCTGTGCTGTTGGTGGTCCTTGGCAGCCACAGAGAAGAGCAACGTCATAACATAGAAAGAGCTGCAATATTAAAAACAATGAAAAATGTCCACTGCAGCCACTGTCTGTGCTTTTATTTATTTATTTTGTGGTTTTTATGTGCTTTTCCTATTTGTGGTGAACACCGCTGTCACTCCCTTTCCTGTTCCAGCCAACTTTTCAACCAGCCAGCGTTCGACCTACGTGTAGCATCATACACATCAAGCAGTGTTCCCAACTTAGCAACTTTGTCACTATATTTAGTAAAGTTTTCAGACTCGTCTAGCAACTTTTTTTTTTGAAAAAAGTAACTAGCAACAAATTTTTTCAGATGCTATTGGAAACTGCACATGAAAGCACATATCCTCCCCTGTCCCAAAGCACTGAGGCCCTTTTTCCACCGACCGGGTGCCAGTACCAGTATTTAAACCGTTCGCTCGGTGCATGGTCGAAAAACGGGTTCAATTCACACCCCGCAAGCTAGCTGGTCTCAAACCAAGAATGCATGACGAAAGCGGCAGAAGGGCGTGACTCTGCCATTTCAATGTAAAGTTTTCTACCGCTATTTCACTGCATGGTGTGTATTACATGAGAAAAGCGATGCAATTTTCATGGCTGTGAATTAGATTGGCTCCTAAGGCTGAACTTGCTGCTTTGCATCAGTTCATATCACAGATAAAAGGACGCAAAGTGCATACTTGTCGTCTTGCTCGTAATCGCGCTCTGTGTTTACCTCTGTGCTGCACACAGATGCTGCAGTAGTTTTGTTTGGACCATATAATGTGTTTGCAGCACAAGAAAGGGGAGCGTATTTTCCCATGTTTGTGCCCTTCGGTTTCCGTGTCCAGAGGACCTGCCCACACTCATATGTAAAGGATCAGTTCAAGTGTGGTGGAAACCCAGGCTCGTTCTTAAGCGTTTTGCAGGTTCATTGAAACCGGCACCAGCAATGGCACGAGCACCGGCACCTCGGCGGTGGAAACGTAGTATGAGAGGCAGTCAGTCTCAGAGCTGAGATAGTGTTCTAACTGGTCTTCCAAAACTCAGGCATACCGCTTTGGGTAGGCTCTGCATGGGCAAATACTTACCCAAATGCAGTACCATATAACAAGCTCTAGAAAGCTGGACAAGTGGAAGAAAATGGAGGGATGCATAAAAATAAAATACTAAAAAGACACTCCCCAAAACTGGAGCACAGTTGGCAACTTTTATAGTTGTCAGGTAATTTCATTAACACAATAGACAATGGTTTATTTCAGTGGCTGAAATTAGTGTTACGCCCCGACTTTGGGGAAACAAATGCCACTCCCCCCTCTCTATGCTCCCAAGAACAACCAGTGCCACACTGAAGTCATAGTCTCAAACAGGTTAGTTTTATTGGTTTTGGAGGGTAGATCACTTCAGGGCAGGTACAGCCAACATAAACAAAACATTCTGAAAGAAAAACAACTAACTTACCTACGCCAAGGGAAATCCAAAAGAAAATACAGGCCTCTTACCTGTCTCCCTAGCCAAAACAGGAGAAACTTCCCACCCCTACAGCTACCAGGTAAGTTAAGTTTAGTTATGACAAAATACCCTGCACTACAAGCCTCTAATGGCAACACAGCTTTGTTGGGAGCAGGAAGACAGCTGAAAGAGAGGGGCCGGGCCAATCTTGATAGGTCTCAATTCATAGCCGATACTCCTCAGGCTCCAGGCAATGGTCAACCGTCACCTGGAGCTTGCATAGCCATGAACACAGAAAAGAAAAAAAACAAACATTATCAGCACCACCAAATACAATGCATCAAACCCGGGTCATAACCCCCCCCCCCAATGTAAGATCAAGCACCCCCCCCAGAACTGTTTGCACCTAACACCCCACAGGAGATAGCATATCTGCCATGACGTTATCAGCCCCTTTAAGATGGTGAAGCTCAAGGTTAAAATCCTGTAGCAACTATGACCAACACATAAGACACTGATTGTTGCTGCGCATGCATAATAGAAACACCAGCGGATTGTGGTCAGTGTAAACAGCACCTGGATCCAACATACATCTCAAAGAGTTGCAGTGCCAGAAGCAATGCCAAGGTTTCTTTCTTGATTGTGATATAATTCATTTGGTGTTTGCTGAACTTTTTTGAAAAGAAACACACCGAGCAAAATCAGGAGCAGCTAGCACCAGGGCACCGGACAAAAGAGCCATAGCTGAATTAAATGAGTCCTGACAGGTTGAGGACCACACAAAAGGGAGGGCAGGACTCGTCAACTCAGTTAGGGCAGCAATTACACTTGCAAAGTTCCTGCAGAACCCACAGTAATAGCCACACATGTGCAGAAACCGGCGGAGTTGGCGTCGTGTCTCCGGCAATGGAAAATCCACGATGGCTTGAACCTTAGCCAATACCAGCCGCACTTGCCCCATGCCCAACTTGTTTCCCCAGGTAGGTGACCACTGCCTTACCAAACTCACATTTTGCCAGATTTAAGGTCAAATATGCCCTTTCTAACCTGTCAAAGATTTCCTGCAAGGTGTTAATGTGTTCTGACCAGGTTGACAAGTAGGCCACAATATCATCCAAATATACCTCGCAATTGCTGACACCAGACAGGACGGTATTCATCAGAATCTGAAACGTAGCTGGAGCGTTTCTCAACCCGAAAGGCATTACTGTATACTGCAAGAAATGGTCACATGTGACAAAGGCGACCATGCGGGGGAGCGGAAGAGACGGGTTTGGTGATGGCACTTACCTTGCGATAATGTGGGGTCTTGTCGGATTTTGGCACTAGAAGCGAAGGTGAGCTCCATGGACTAAAGCTAGGAATGGCGAAACCATTCTCCAAGAGGTATTCAACCTCCCTATTCATGACAGCTCTCTTCACCGGATTAATACGGTAGGCATGCTGCTTAATGGGCTTGTGATTACCAACATCTATACCATGCTCAAGAACCGGGGTTTGAGTGGTCTTGTCACCAAAAAGCGAGGTATGACCATGGATGAAATCACAAATATGTCCCTTAGTTTGCTCCTCTAAATAAGACAAATGAGCCTTGAGGTCTCCTAATATTTGGGAATTTTCTAGCCGGCACTCCACAGGCTCCAGCCAATGGTCAGCCCCCACCTGGAGCTTCCATAGCCATGAACACAGAAGAGAAGAAAAAAAAACATCAGCACCACCTCCAGGTATGGAGAACAATCAGTGCCACACAATGAGGTCATAGTCTCAAACACAATGCATCAAACCCGGGACATAACATTAGCTCACGTAACATACAGCACACAGCAAGAGGCTACATCTGCCCCTAAAAATGCAAACCTTAAGCACAGTTCAAACCAGTGGATCGAACAGTTTTTTGTAACCAGGCTGAAAAAATGACACATTTTAGCTGTAAAGATATTATTAGGTATTCTAACTTGGTTACTGACTTGCTTTTTCAGCCAAACTCAAGTGGCCATTTCAGGAAGTGCAGTTTTTGGCACCCCTGTGCATTTACTTTGTTTTTCAGACCTGCAGGCTGACACGACCAGAAACAAATAGAGGTAGTCTAGCATTGTGTAAGGGTAATATGCACCCTTACACAAACCTCTCAAGCTAATGATGTATTAAATTATATCCTTGACGTTCCTGACATCCATATACAGTAGATCAGGGAGCTAGATTAGTCACGATTATCTAAGATTAGCCACCAGCTGAAGTGAGACAAGGTGTGCTTCACTGCCTATAAATTTAAACTTAATTTTAATATACTGTGGGGAGAATGTCTTTTTATTTTCAAAAAAACAGCCCAGGTTCTCTTTATTTTCATATTTCTAAAATTCCAGTAAACAGCACAGAAGTGTAGAAAGGGATTCCTCAGTCAGACAGCTTTTTCTCACAACTCTGTCATGTGCTTCAGTATTATTCTTATAACAGGAAGTACACCTTGTTCCCTCAGTTCACCCATGCAAATATTTACAGTAACTGCTGGGGTATCAACAATGGGTGGGGCACCAAATGCAGGGGACTCCTTCCTTCTTTATTGTATTTCAAGCCAAATAGGCAAACTGTGTGAAGTTTCCTGCATACACACACACACAGTGCACTTGCAAGAATGAATGATTCATTTGAAACTCCAGCTTCCCCGTGTGCTTTAACACCACATGACACACAGAAGGCAGAGTGCCTCCGACCTCCTGCATTTTGCTGTTCTGCAAAATCACTGCCAATATCTCTTTATCCCACTCTTAAGCTAAGTTTGCCAAACAACATCAGCAGAGATCACAGGCGTGGCCTTTCCTGCTCGTACTGAACCATGTGGTGAGACAGGAAGGAAGAGGAAGAACGCAGGCATTAAAATTCTTGATGAGGAGCATGGTGTTCGCCCTGCTCAAGCTGTACGCCTCCTGTCTCCAAGCAGGCTGGCCTTACCAGCACACCGTGCTACACAAACAGACAAGCTGCCACCCCTGGGACCACCTCACAGTGAAGGGCCACCACAGCCAGCATGTTCCCAAAGCTTTTTTTTTTTTTTTTTTTTAACTCAGCCTGTTTGTGTGGCAACATGAGGGACTTCTGCATAGTTTAAAATGTGTGTTTCATGTGATCTTATCTTTTTCCTTTCCACATAATTTGCGAAAGTCCTGATTATGCAAGAGTCAAGACATAATGGAGACTAGTAAATGGGTTAATTCACACATATCTCTGTGTTACAAGAAATATCTCAGGTGACTGTGTAGGTAAGGCACACATTTTTATGTCACTCAATCACACATTTGCTCTCAAGATGACACATTTTTACTGTGTTATTTTGCTACAGATGCAGGGCAAAGTACAGACATTTATATGAGTAGAAGGAACACATCTCTACTGCTATTACCCTGCAGACAGGATGTGGGGGTGGAGGAGTTGGTTTCAGTTTGACTGAGTTATCTTTTTATTCACACCTTTTCTTTGGATTATCTGCTCCTGAGCACCAAGTCTCCAGATGAAATTCTGCATGCTCAACAAACTTTGTGTTTGTGCTATCCATGAGTTATTTTCACAGTGGTTTCTCAGTGAAAGTGCAGGACAATGTGTGTGAGAGAAGGAAGACAAGGATGAGGAGGCGGTTTTGGTGGCGCTACCCAGCGCTGATTGGCGCCTAGAAACGCTCAAAGTCTACAGCGTGGGAGGGATTGCAGGCTGGAAAAGGGTCTACGCTCCACTGAGGTGTGTGGGCATCACTGACTTTGAGAATATGTAAAATTACTCCACAGAAAAAGAGGAAGAGACATAATCATCATCAGCAGCAGCAGTCATAATCACATAGTAACCGTGTGTGTGTGTGTGTGTGCCTTCCTACATGCCAAACCCCAGAAGGCAGGCTGAAGGGCCATGTGATGCCACCCACTCTCAAGTGCAGTGCATGGCAGGGCTGGCGCTTGTTCTTGCAGAGCGGGTGGGATGAGCTCAGATATTGGAGGCTGGCACTGGCTGAGAACAAGGCTTAGCTTTGGGGAGGGGGTGCGTGTGTGTGGAGCATACAACTCACTGCAGCACAGACATCAAAGGCAGCAACCCCTCTTTAAAACAGACCTGAAAATACTGTGTGGTGCAGTGGCTTCCAAACCTGAAGAGAACTGTGCAGAGAGGATTTAAATACTCGATTTATGCATGCATGGATATGCATATTTGTCCCACTTTTTCATTTCACCATCATAATGAAACAACCGCTTACCAAAAAAGAATCAATATTTATGGACTATTGTGTGCCTTTAAAGCCTGTAATGGGCTCTAATTATGCCAGGAAAAAAAAACCAGATGCATCTGCAAATAAAATGCATCATGGTGTTTTCAGTATAAATCTCGGTTAGAAATGAGCTGAGTGAGTTTGACAACATGGAGACTGTGGTGTTTGAGAGAAAATCAGGCCTGCCAAACTACTGCTGCATGCCTGATAGAGCTCTTTGTCACTTTGAAAACTAAAAGGGGGTCTCTCATGCAAATTTATAGGACATTCTGAGACGATATCAACCAAGAAAGAAGACAATGCACTCTGTTTTGTCCGGTGCTTGTTATGAAAGGCTCATAATGCAAGAGCTTGGGGTATGCTGCTGTGATGACAGAAGCCCTTGTGTGTCATTGTGTGACTAACATTGGACATCACGTGGAGATGTAATTCATCTTAAAGACCCAACGAGTCATTTCGTATTATTAGCGGCCACAATCCAAAGCCGTGGTGCAAGCGCCGGAGAGGTGAATCCAACCCACTTCATCATCTCTGTCAACTCAGTCACGAGACTATACACTCAGAAGTATGCAGTTCATCCCACACATTACAGGACTGCTGCCCGCCCTCACCACCAACTCCAGCCTGCTGCTACTGTACAGACTGTACAAAGCCCAGTTTGATTCATTATGAAAAAAAAAGGTTTTATAAAGTTAATATTTTTCACTGCATTTCATAGATCTCCGAGCCAGTGCAGCCACTGATTTGTTTACACTTTTATTCACTCTGACAGCCATTTGTTTCTCTCCTCTCTTGCGGCTGGATTATGGTTTAACTTTAACGACTGTGAGTCAAGCTCCGAGGTCATACTTGTTGCTTTGAGTTTTTCCTGACACAAGCGGTGAATAGAAGTGGAAGGAAACTAACGCAAACACTGGCTCCATGTGTAATCAGCGATTGTAATTGGTAACAGCTTTTAATGCACTGGAATGAAGCCTTTCTTACTTAGCTATTCTCACAAGCACCTCCTGTTCTGTGTATTTAAAGATTAATTTAAGCTGTAATTAACTTCATCTCTATGTTGCTGTGATGACAAGTAAATCTTCTTGAATATCCTCTGAGTCATTTTTTTTTGTGTGTGAGTGTGGTTTTTGATGTAATTTATTTCAATATAAGACACATGCTCACATCCAGAAAGCCCTCACTGGATTTAATCGCTGAAGGCAGGAGGAGGCACTTCTCGAAGAATGCACTTGGTGATACTTCCACTGCTTTTTGCCATCCTCTTCAGTTGCTGGGTGTCAATCCTCTTGCCAGTGCAGGCGTGTCTCCAGGGGAATTACAGTGCTGAGCCTTGAATGCTGCCCTATTTTACAGTTCACTCGAGAATCTTAACTCTGTAACCCTGATTTTAACCCCCCCCCTTTCTGTTTGGTTTGACTCATTCAAAAAGCTGGCACAAGACTAAGTACCTGTTTATGTAAAAAAAATATCTTTGTTTAGAAATAGTAGTGTGGGAAATGTAGGATATGACAAATGAAATTTGCAAACAAAAGCAAGGACATTTCAGCTTTCAATGCATACGTTTTGACAGTTATTTTAAATGACTTCTCCAGTATCCATAAAGGGCGCGTGCTCATGTCAGGCAAAGACTTTATTGGTGCAGTGGATGCTGACATATCCAGATTTTAGTGCCTGTAATGCAACACACATATCTATTAAATAGTCCATGCCACACAGTTTATAAACTATGAGTGACTTATTAAAGATAGACCTGATGAAATTACTTTGGTTGTCGTCCTGAGCTACATGACACTGTATCAAAGTCCTTGTACAAGTCTCCCCCCGCGCACTACAGTGAAAACTTCTGATACAGATTTTGGGCAGTTATATTGAGGTACTATCTAAATTAACTTTGATGGTTATCAAGACATTAAAAACTGCATATAAAATGCCACCAGATTTCTCAAAATGGGTGCAATTTTTGTAGATTTTGTCCAAAAATTAGGTTTTATTTCCCGGGGTACTGTAATTCTACTTCCTCCACCATAGCTGTTGAAGAATTGTTATGCAGTTTTCAGCGTAGGATTCTTTAACTGCCCCTTCTTCCTCATCATGTTTCTGATTACATGTTTTCATAGATGGAAAGGGGTTCTCACTTACAGGTTAACTCACCTTTATTTGTAAAACTGATACACTGTAACGCGTCTTCAGTCGGTCATGTGCAATTCTCCCATGCATTACTGAACAGTCATGTGAAAAACAAAGATTTCACGGGACTCTATGTAGTCCTGTGAAAAACTACGCACACCCTTACTGCTTCCATGGGATTTAAGAGGGTAAGTAGCAGCCAGGTGCTGCTAAACAAATGCACTTGATTAACTGATCATCAGCAAGTGTGACCACCTCTGTAAGAGCAGAAGATTTGGCTCATTTGCTGGTCTTTAGCATTCAGGTGTGTGTTAAACAGGAAAAGACATCAGCAGTGATCTCAGAGAAGCAATTGCTGTTGCCCATCAATCTGGAAATGGTTATAAGGCCATTTCCAAACAAGCTGAAGTTCATCATTTTACACTGAGAAAGATTACCCACAAGTGTAAATTTTTCAAGAAAACTGCCAGTCCTCCCGGGAGTGGACATCCCAACAAATTCATCCCAAGGTCAGACTGTGCAATGTTCAGATATGCTGCAAAACCCCCAAGAGCTACATCTCAGATTCTACAGGCCTCTGTTAGCATGTTAAATGTTAAAGTTTATGACAGTACAATTAGAGAAAGACTGAACAAGTACGGCTTGTTTGGAAGGGTTGCTAAAACCCTCTTGAAAGAGCATGGCAGCACAGCTTCAGTTTGCAAAGTTGCGTCTGAACAAACCTAAAACTGCTAAAACAAAGTCCTTTGGACAGATGAGACACAGTGGAGATGTTTGGCAAAAACCCAAAACAGCATATCAGCACAACAAGCTCATACCACCAGACTCCTCTGTATACCAAAGTTTAATGTAAGGCCTTCTGTCTGACAGCTAAAGAAAAAAAATGAAAATGGATCATGCAACAAGACAATATTGCAAGATTGTACGATTCGAAGCGCAGCAAAAGCTACATCGGAATGGATGAAAAAGAAGAGAATTACAGTGTTGCATTGGTCCAAAGTCCAGAACTCTACCTGATTGAAAAAGCTGTGAATAAATGGATGCAACCCTCAATGAACTGAAGCAACACTGTAAAGAAAAGTGGGCCAAAATTCCTCCACGATGATATGAGAGACTGATAAAGTCATACAGAAAACAATTACTTCAAGTTATTGCTGCTAAAGGTGGTTCTTCAAGCTAGTGAATCATAGGATGTGCTTAGTTTTTCACAGGACTGTAGCCCTAATATGGTGGTCCACCAGTTTAAGGATGTTCGGTAACTCCAAGCACTGATTACGGAAAGATAAATCTGAAACAGTTTAAATGATAAATTAGTCCCAATCCAACATCACCTGCTTTTAGGCTTCACCCGAAAAGAAACAAAACATAAAAAGCAAACAGATAGCAAAAAGTGTATTGAACTGCATGTAGAGCAGATTCTTATAAAATGACTTCAAACTCTGAGAATACAGCAGTGGTTAAAAATATTCCTAAGCCTAAAAATGTAATTTATCGCTCCAGATTTCGCCTGATCACTCTTCCGAGAAAAAAAACAAAAAACACAGACACACCATATTTGTAACAATAAACTATTTTTTTTTCATATTTACATCTGTACCTAATGTGCAAATCAATAATTTAAAGTAGTGTAAAACTCTTAAAGGAATACAAAATCATATCTTACAGTCCTAACATGGTGGAGAGTCCATGAACTAGTTGTCACATAGAAACAAAGAGGAGCAACATTGCAGTGTGTACAGGAGAGAGACAGAAGCAAACTGAGAGAGCAGTGGACATCCTTGGCCAGGACACACTAAGTTAAGGACAGCATGGTACATTATCCAAGCATCACCAGAACAAACAGCAACACAAACACTGCGTCTTTACAGTAGTCATGTCAAATGAGCAGAAAGCACTTGGAGGCCTGGGTTTTTTTTTTTAAAAAAAACCCTCTGATTAGTTAAAGCACTGATGATCACAAAGGCTTGTGGTGCTCATAGCAGCAGGTGCTTCTTTTAACAGCCTCTAGATATGGAAGAAGAACAATCTCACACTGGACCGGTGACACATCTATACTGCATGTCACCACATAGTGCTAATAGCATGATTGCACGTTGTGTTGTGTTGTGTGTGTGTGTGTAGGGGGCAAGAGACACGTAATAACACTTCAGACAAATACACATCGACCTGCTCTCACTACCCACAGTTCTTCTCATCTAACACATTTACCAAGTAGCGCAGTCAACAAGCAACTCAGAGAAACGCACCATAAACACTGCATATTTGAGAAGCAAATCATCCTATGCACATTGTTTGGTGTTTGGCACAAAAAAACCTTTTTGAAAATTTGACTGTAATTTTTCTTTTTTTTGTTGAAGAAGCCAGTTTGGCAGTGCTTGTGGACTTTAGGCGGTTGACTGCGGGCAAAAATGTTAAATAACTTCTTACACAATAGTTTGAGTCCAATTCCAACACAGCAAACCTTTGCAATGTGGCTAGAACAAAGGTACACGTGACATATGAGAGTTTTACATTTCATCCTAATCCGACATTACAATCTATAATGCTTACACATTTGAATTCCTGTAGTTCAAATTGGTTTACAAAAGCACACTGATGATCTTTTACAATTTACAAGACACAGTTAACCTACAGTAACTATATTATTGGTGCATAGACAAATTGAGAGAGGGTGTAGCAAAAATCACCAATTTATTGCTTTAAACTCTAATATTAATCCCTCATTAGATTTATTTTGATTGCAAAACAACTACAAATTTTTTTCCACAGAGATTTTGAAGAACCAAGCAGAGGTATTGCATTCAAACTGATTAAGAGATCAAATGTTCCTTCCTGACAAGATGCAAATTTTCTGTACTTTGAAAAATAAAGAACTTTCCTTTCCACATACAGAAAGTTACATCACAGAAAGATGACTTTTACTCTAAAACAAGTAAAAGACTAAATTCAATGGGACAGAAGTAAAACAAAATTACAATATCTGGCCAAAGCTGCTCACTGTTTTAAGTTCTGCTTCCCCCATCATAAAGTAAGAATCTTTACCAACAAGGGAAGGGTGACAGGAATACACGAGCATTCTTCAACAAAATAAGATAATGTTTGCCATCACGTTATTCTAAATGCAGAGTGCAGATGGTGTTGTTCCCTCAAGTCTCCTGCGGCCTTGTTGACAAGTGGCTGAAGTAGCGGTGATGGCTATACAGGCCTCTGCATTTTGCTCTCCCTCTCCCTGCGTTTCACCTCCTCTCTGTAGCAGTAGGAGCAGTAGTTGTCTGTCTCTGGTCTGCCATAGAAGGAGCAGTTCTCCCTCTTGCAGCGGCGCTGCTGAAAGCAGTACAAAGGGCTTCCAGAGCTCCGCCCTTTGGTTTTGTCTTGGTTGAGCCAGGTGTGAGATGAGTTGTCCTCATCAGCAAACTCAAGGCAGTCCTGAATGTCTCCCGCATCAAATCCATTGGTGTAGGTGTGGGACTTGTGTTCGCCAGGCATATTGTAGGACAGCGAATCTATGGTGTTAACAGTGCGGACCCCTGACAGGCGAGCAGGGCTGTAACTCTGGGAGGAAAGTGTGCGGTTCTGCTGGGGGTAGGTGGCGCATGTCTTTAGAGTGCCTACCACAGGCTTGTAGGGGTCATCTTGGAAGATGGAGGATTGCATGTTGACATCTTGTAAGTGGATCACACTGTGCCTCTGGATGGGCGGTGTATGGCTGTAGTGGGCAGACACAGGAACAGGCCCAGGTCTCTTAGCACCAATACTGGGGGAGGAGTAAGGCGCAGGGGCTGGGGCCGGGTGAGAGACATGGTGCAAGGCTGTAGGTGGGGTGAGAGGAGGGGCCGGGACAGAGGCAAGAGGGGCCGGAGGAGTGGGACTGTTTCTGCCCTGCATCTTGAGACCCAGCGGGGGCTGTGAGTTGTTGTAGGTGTGTGTGTGGTGAGGCAGGATGGGAGAGCAGCTCTCTGGTGGTGAGCTGTCTGATCTCTCCCTCTGGAAGACACTCTCATGCTCAGGCTTCTTCACAGCTACCTCATTAGTGACAGTGGGCTTCTTTTCGGCCTCCTTCCTCTTCTGCTCCTGCTCCTGGCTGAAGCGCTCCTGGGCGTTTGTCAAGTAGTAGCTGATCATCTCTTCGTGGAACTGATGTCGATGGCTGGTGAGCAGAAGTCCTGCAAAAATGAACTTACGCTCCCCTGCATGGCAGCCCGCAGGATATTGAGGCTGAGCTTGACATCGGTGCTGTATTTCCAGTTTTCCAGGGTCTTGTCCCCTGAGACTCTACCTGCACTGTCCTGTCTCTCAGTGGGGGAGGAGCTCGAGGGTCTGTCTCCATCCGTAGGGGAAGGACTAGTGGCCTTTTCAGAAGAAGTGGAGCTTGCAGACTGGCCCGAGTCCTCCTTGCTTCCCTTGGTTGCCTTAGACTCCTTTTTCTTTACCTTTTCCCCTCCATTCTCCCCACTACGACCTGAGCCAGAGTTAGATTTGTTCATTTTGCCATGCACAAGGCCACCCAGGCCTCCCATGTTCTTCTTCAGCTTGATCCCCAGGGTTTTGCTGAAGCTACCTAGTTTGTTGGCTACAGAGTCGGCCCGGCTCTTGTCTTTATCTTTGCGCTGCTTGTCCTTATCTTTCTCCTTGCTGGGCTTGCCAGTGTTAACGTTAGAGTTGCTGCCAACAGACTCACGGTCAGAGTCCATGGACTCAGCTAGAGACTGGACATCCTCACCTGCGGAGGCTGTGGGAGACTCTGGCTGAGCCAGGGGAGCCTGCACAAAGACATACAAACACACCCAACTGAAGAGTTGTTCAAAATTCATGTGTGGTTTAGGAGCACGAAGATTTAAGTGGAAAGCTCACCCCCAAAATCCCCCAAAATTATATATTTTCAGTGAATCCATCTGAATTGTTGTGGTGTGAGTTGTCCAAATTTTGAAATATTGCTTATAGAGATGTTTGCCTAATAAAATGCAACTACATGGCATTATGATGCGCAAAACATTAAAAAAATACCAATGCCTTGTAGCGTCATGTAGGAATTAATTTCCTTCTACCAAATTACACCTGCTGTATCTGGGTCATCTGATAAGAAACACTTCTGCTGAGTTTTTCAAATCTATTTTAGGTACTTTGAGTACCACAAGGAAAGCGCCGTCTAGTTCTAGTCTATTAAAGAGACGACAGACATCTCTACAGCTTATTTCTCCAAAATTAGGCAACTCCTGGATGGATAAAGAGCACTACAGACCAAATATGGCATTTTAATGTCGAGGTGAACTTTTCTTTTAAAGTATTCCCAATGATTTCCAGACAACATTTCAAAACAAATAAATTAAATTAATTAATAAAAATCAAAAGAGCATAACTGCCAGTTTTTATCATTCATAACCAGTAAACACATAAATGTCTAAGATTATTGCTTTGGAGAATCAATAAAAGCGGCTGATTGGACTCTGGGGTTTCAAGAACATCTGGAATGGAGGAGTCTCTCCATAGTGCTAAATTAACCATAACAAAACACACTTGTCTGAAGTTAAAAAAAAAAAAAGTTACCCTTGTTTCAGATGGAATTCGGATCCATGTTACATTCATGTAGTTGTGCAGCAGGTTTAGTTTGGCCTCCAGAGACAAGATGAGACTGGAGGAAAAACATGAATCCATGATTAACAACAAGCAGTGTGTACAACACCTGTGCGACATGTATGATGAATGTTTAACAAACTTTTGTGGCATATGTGGGTGTACTAAAGTTCTTTGTACCATCTTGGACAAAGTGAAATGCACGAAATATGATGCATTTCATTGTTTAAATGCAGAAGTGGAACCACTGCATGAACAACGCCTAAAACGTATTGAGGCCAATAGGAAGAGGTGGTCATTTGTGCATCTTTTCTGAGTATTTCTGCTTTGTTCATATTGCAGCTTGCTTGACGATAAGATGACACCCTGACTGGCAGGAATGTGGAACAGAACCTCTTACATTAACTCTCTGCTCAACTTAGACCATTGCTGCTTTAGTGAGGGAAACCCTATGGGTAACTGGCAATTTGTTCTCTCACTGCTCTCACTCTTTGAAGTGACCTGAGCCTGGAGCCCATAATCTGAATTAATTCCTTCATATAGCACCTTCCAGGTGAACAGGCAATACTGCCCTGGCCTGCAGGTTTTACTCTCAGCATCTCTGTGTGCTTTGCTGATAACCATCGCAGAGCGATCTACTGTACAGGACTTACTTGGCTAGCTTAGCATTATCATTGTCGTCCCTCCCCCACTCCCAATCCCTGCCAGGGTCCACAGCAAAATGGAGTGCCAGCAGCTTGTGTTCCGAGTCGGTCAGAGGGATAACAGCTGGAAGACATGAGATTATCAGAACATTAGTTTGGTACAGCTTTCCCACCAGAGACTAAAAAACACGCTACCACTTCACAGCATCAGAATGAAAGCAAGTGACACCATAATGACACACTAGAATAATGCCATGTTAATGATCCCAGATGCCTGTCAATGTGGGGTAAAGTATACTGGAGGTGTATTCACAATGTCATTCATTTTTTAGGCAGAGAATTGGCCATGACCTGTGACTGTCACTCAAGATGACTCATTCAAACAGAGAAGGGCCTCAGTCAAACTTGACTGTTTCTATTATAACCCACACTGACTTGTTTAGTCTTGTCTGACCAGACTTTTATTTTTTCCATGAAGAAAATTAAAGGAAAGGACTTCTTTATTACGACTTAGGTTGTAGCTGGTCTGGAGCCTCCGAGTGTTGCTTCATGTAATACATCTGAAAGCTCTAAAAATAGCAACTAAACAGACCTTGTGGTGAGACTGTTTTATCGATTACTGCTTCCAAAATCATGAATGAATTCTCAATCCCAACCTAAAGGCTAAAATTAAAATGTGCTAAAACAGAAGGGAGCATTACCAATCTGCAAAACTGAACAAACTCTGTTCAGACTGCTCTTACTAGTACTGTTCATTGCTCTCTTATCCTTTCACTTATATTCGGGGTTCTAGCCACTGTTTTCTCTGGGCCAAAGCTCATTTAAAATGGACTGTAGTCAAATGAATTGAAATTCGAAATTCTGTTTCAAAAACATGGACACCATATCCTCTGGACTAAAGAGGGTTGTTATGAGCTCTCAGTTCAAATGCCTGGAGCTTTGATGGTATGGGGGTACATTAGTGCCTGTGGAAATGGCAGCTTGCACAACTAAAAAGAAAGGTGTCATCAGTGATAAATGCTATATACAGGTTTTAGGGCAACATGTGCTCCCATCCAGAAGATGCCTCTTTCAGGGAAGGCCTTGCACATTTCAGCAAGACAATGCTAAACTGCATACTGCATCTATTCCAATAGCAATGCATTGTAGGAGAAGAGTTCATGTGCTGAACTGGCCTGCCTGCAGTCCAATCTTTTCACCAACTGAAAAGAAAGAAATACGACAAATAAGACCCAGGACTGCTGAGCAGCTAGAATCCCATTATCAGCCAAGAATGGGACAAGCAGCTGGTCTCCTTGGCACTGGTCTGTTAGCTGTTTTTGGGTTTTCCTTTCTCTCCAAGTCTAGGCTGGGCTGGGCTGGGCTGGGCTGGGCAGGTGAAGATCTGCCTGTGGGTGGAGTTCCGGATTCCCACTGTTCGGCCGCCACACCTGTTGCCCTCATCTCCTGTCAGTACTTAAGGACCAGCTCCAATGTTCATTCTTCACCAGATTATCTGCCTCTCTAGAGTGGTAATCTGGCCTTTCCAATGTAGCTCCAGTGTTTTTGCTATTGCTCCAAGTTAATGTCCTTGTCTCCTCCTTTCCCAGTACTCTCCATTTGGCCAAAGAGCAGCTCCATTTCCGGTACTACGTATCCATTCCAATTGAGCTGCTCCTCTCCTTAAGAGATTCATCTTCAAACAACTCTCTGCTTCACCGCACCTGCCTGCCCATCCTCTTACGACTCGACTCACTGGTGCAAACAGACCAGTGGCCCCTGTCCAAGTATATCTTCCGAACCCACCAAGTAAGTAATCTCATTCGTCTCACACAGCACTCTCTGGATCAGGTCTGTGGAACTCCTGTCAGTGAATTCCGCAAGGCTAACTCAACTCACCTCACCTCTCCTCTCTCTCACTTACTCCAGGAATTCCCGTGGATGAGTTCACCTCCAGTTTCTGCTTGGCTTCATTCAATAAACCTTTTGAACTTTGAATGTGTCTGTACTGAGTCCTCCTTAAAAGTCCACTTAGCTTTACTGTCTTTTAGGCGCACGACAAATAGACTGCAATCAGACAAAGCAGTACGGGATAAGAGCCCGAGTGCTGAAATAATTTCATTCACGCTCATCTGATATGATCAGCTACTTGCAAGCAGGAAGAGGTTTTCAACAGTAATCACTGGACAGAGAACATAAAACAGACACCTACCCAGCTTCCTCTTGTGGGAAATGTGCTTACAGTGTGTGCACAGTGCAGGAATGTACAGTACTTGTTTTGGTTTAAGTGTGGGTGCCTTTTAAAAACAACAGTATAGAAGGAGGACTAACTAGACTTCACTGGCCCACATGACAGCTCTCCTCAGGCTACCTAGTGTGGGGGTTGTTGTCCACATGACAGCAGAGAGAGGCAGGCTGTTCAGGCTGGGGACATTCCAGCCTTCCCTGTCAGACCCAGATGGAAGATGCAGTCTCCTCCCTGCTTCATCATTCTTCCACTGCCAATAGGCTGCTCTGCTCTGCAGGCTTCATGGAGACACAGATACCAGCAGCAAATGCCCCTCCTGTGTCCCTGCACGTCAAATCCTCACTCTGTCCCTCTTGTGTGTCTTTTTTAGCTCATATGCATAATGAAATGTACACGATTAATGCCAGGTGTCAAAATACTGGTTGGACATGATCATTAGTCACAAACAAATCCCTGTGACAAAAATTTGTCCTTAGAGGTCAAGGTTGCCTTTGACTACCTACAAATTACAACATTAAACACATATTTTAACAAATGCATGAGCTATGCCTGCAACCACACAGTCGAGCAGTAATTGGCACTGGCTTGGCAGCACTGTAAGCTGAGAGGAAAAGTGGTTTTCTTCACAGAAGTTCTTTCCTAGAACAGTCTTGCCCAGAAAAATTCAGTCATAATCACAAACGCACACACAGACAGGCAAAGGACAGTGAACCAGCTCCCACTCAGTTCCCACTCGGGTCATGCAGCAGGCAGCGGAGGTCTGCGAGGTGCCGTCCTGGCTCCCACGATGCAGCTGTCCTTCTTTCTCGCCATTCCTGAGTGCTGTGTGTGCTGTTGTTCCCACTTGGGCCTGGTCCAGATTTAACGATTCAACACTGCCAGTTGAGCTCTGGGGGACTAAAGTGTGCTGTAATGTATTTACTCTCCCTGTTGGCAGCCTTGTTTTGTTGTCCTTGAATGACCGATTTCCATACCTTATGGATGAATGACATCACAGAGCTGTGTGGTATGCGAGCTGTGCACTCAGCAACATAGCTGATGGCCTGCCTCGCTTTGCTAAGTTTGCAGTTTGATTCGGGGAGATACACACCCACAAAACTTGGGTGTGACATATAAGGAAACAGCTGTTGGAAATTAAAACTGGAATTACGTTCATTCACTTGATTGGACATAAACATATTTGTCCTTATTTTGTTGTTGGCCAAATGAGACATATAACTGTGTGTCTCTGTATCATAACAGCAGAATAGGATGGCAATGTGGCTTCTCCAACTTCTCTTTTTCCCGTGCCCAGACAAAGTCACCTTTTACAAGGTTTGATTGGCAGCAGGACCACTGAGTCAATGTTTCCCTCTGTTTTGAGATTCAAGAACAATTTGTACTGTCTGGAAAATGCACAAATTTGAATTCCTGACTTTGGTCACTCTGCACAGCTGCAGATTTAAAGGGCTCAATTCACCAGAGTAAACAGCAGTCATGCATATAAACAAGTCTGGGCCTTTCCCTCAGAAAATCATGGTGGATAATACAAGTGAATCACATATGAAATAGCACAGAAAAATGGAATAAATAAAATTTTAATGTTCATTCTCATACTGATATAATTTATACTGTCTACATAATGTGAATATTACTGCACTGTGCCAAGCTCTTGAGCCAGAGCTGGTAGCTGAAAGTTTGGCATATTTTGACATGTTGTGCAGTGTGTCCTTGAAGAAACTGGACAAGTGGAGGACAAAAGAAGAAGTGGCAGGCTTAAAAACTATTGAAGGCAGATGAACAATATCTGAAAGTCAGGTCTTTAAGATATAGGAAAAAAAAAATCCAGCAAGTCCTAAAACAGGACCTGAGAGATGCATCTGGCCCTTCAGTTGATCCATCTACTGTTCACTGAAGCCTCATCAGAAACGGTCTCAGTGAACAGGTGGCTGATTACTGACATTACTATTCTACATAAAAGCATACCTGGATCGAGCAACATATAATGGTACACTGTCACTCACAGACTGACCTCCTCAGAGCCCAGACCTCAACATTACTGAAGTGGTGTGGGATCATGCTCACGGATAACAGAACAAAAGGCAGCCAACATCCAAAGAAGAGTTTTTGAATTTCCTTCAAGAAGCCTGGAGAACTATTCCTGAAGACTACTTAAAGAAATGACAAGAAATCTGCATAAGATGAAGAATAAAGCTGATTATACCAAATACTCACTTTCAATCTCATTCTAATAGTAGAAACTCCTTTTTTTGTCTTATATACTGTATTTCCATCTACATGCTTCAATAAATTGCTGCACCCATTTCTCATTTTCCTAGTAAAATATAAAGAAATGAAGGGTTCTGCACATGACTGTACACTGTGTTTACTTAACATGTGAATCTGGAGAGAAGCTGTGTGATTTAATGACAGGTAGGTGGTCTTTGCATAAAAGTTTGCCATTTACTTTTCATTCAAAAGAGTGTTAGGTTTTCTTTGGCATCACATCATCACACTTCTGAGTGTTTTGGTTTTGGAAGCAGAGCTGGAAATAGCTCCAGAGTTTTCCAAAGGGTCAGTTCCTCTCATAGATTGTTAGGCCGCAGAAGCACAAACAAGCTGATGAAAGACAGTCGGTGGCATCTACTGAGGAACTAGCCATTATTACACAGCAGGTGAACAGCAGTGGGTTCATACACAACATACAAATGTACATGGGTCTCTAGGTTCACCTGACTCCCTCACCCAAGGAAGCCACTTGAATGCTCAGAAAAAGAAAAGAAAGGGAAAAAAACCCCTACAATAACCTCTGGCTTTAGTCACCCCTCATGTGTTGTTTTTTCACCATCCACCATCAGTGCAACCCCAGAAGTCATGCAAGCATGCTATTAAAGGAGCAGAAGCCTGATCTGTCAGTGTGATTTAGAATCAGGTTACTAGGAAGGACTCCACTATAATCTTCCATACAGAGGGCTGAATAAAGAGCCAGTATTCTAACCCAGCCCCTGACACCTGAACACACACAAGGCCAACAGCCCCTCAGATCCTCATCGCTGTGAAAGGGGAAATTGAGAATAACCATCCACCTGAGACGTCCACACAGTGGCCTCACTGTCAGGAGAGTGGGTTGGTTTGTTGGGGCCCAAGCAGCCCAGGGTCCTGCCCATATGTGGTGATGTGGTGAGGCCTTTGGGGCTGGCAGGGGCTGGTTCTGCCCTAATTGGTAGTGGAAGATTAGGTCTGTCAGTCAGACTCACTGCCCGTCTGTCTGGCATTTACAAACCAGCATGGCAACACAGTACTGCGTCATGAAACTTACAAATGATCTTAAAATGCAGACACTCATTATAATAATGTCAGCATGAAAAGAAAATATAAATCATACATTTTCAGATGCTGAAAATCATAATGAAAGCAGTACAGATTTGTATCATTGCCATGCAGTAAGAGTTATCACATGGCATGAAGACTGCAGACGAAACACTTTCTGATCCTATCACAGTACACTGTGTACCAGAAGGGAAAAAGTACAGCCATGCAGTGGTGTTGTGATCATGCTGCTGTGTGTTCTTTGGACATATGCACCATCTGGTGGACAAGAAGAGAAACCGGCAGCACGCTAAACCCCCAAACACTAGTGTGAGTACTGAGTAGTTCTGGGCTGTGGGGTAGACTGGCTTTGAAGTGCTGCTAGGGCATTAAAGGGAATGACTTCAGGGCAGGAATGGCAGGTTAGTAATCATGTCTGTCTGCTAGCTTGCAGTGGTTATAGACAGACTTAATAACTAGGTTGGTGTTTAATGACCCAGATTAGGACGCTGAATATTCAGAAAAGCACAAGAGAGAGAGACGGGAAGGAGGAAGACAGAGAGGAAGAATGAAACTGTTTGTGTACTCGAGAGTGAGAAAAAGAGACAGAGACAGAGTCAGCCATCTGCCCCCGCAAATGACACGTGAGTTCCACCCACTGAGTCAGATACAGAAGAGTGCCGTGACTACTAAGACTGGTTGTCAGGGAGATCCACTCTGTTTATCAATTAAAGACATCCATGTGAGAAATGCTCTGACCTCAAGAGCAAGCAATGCACCCAGAGTGAGAACACTGGCATCCGAATGAGCAAAACAAGAATAAAACAAGACTTGCGCTACACAAAGGACAATCCACACTTCCTCTCCACAACATAACACAATCAATATGCTCTGCACAGCACCATTTCACTAATTCCTGTGAGAGAGCCAGGCATATAAACAGACACCTCTACTGTGACAAATGAAACTTACAACAGTGACTTCAGGTGAGGTTTGAATTATTTGGTCAGCTCTTAATAAGCCAGAAGAAGGGGCGTGCTGTCCACTTTCCTGCATGTTGGCTACTCTCAGGCTCTTGCTGCCAACTGGCCTGTTTAAATAATGGATCACGAGTAATTAGACTGCTGTCTCATACATTATTCACCTCTAGCAGGACAGGCAGACCACTCGCCTTCCCTCTCGCAGTCCTCCACCCACTAAGTTAAAAGCAAAGGCTGTCAAACTATTGCAGATTTTGTCAGCAGAAACTTTGATTTTTTCAAGAACAGGAGGTCAAGAAAAGGTTTGCATTAAAGATTCCCACCTGAGGATGCCATCGGCTCTTTCTGTCAGGATATGCAAGTGGTTCTGAGATGCTAGACATTTTCTTACCTTGCTCACGTTGCTGGTCTCTCTGCTCCATGGACACCAGCGCGGAGAAGTGCGCTTGATCGTAGGCCAGGACCAGTGGGGAGCAGTGACAGCGGCTCGGGGGCACCTCAAGGGGCAGATAGAGACCTCCAAATGGGATGGGAGCAAACGCTGGAATTCAGTTAGAGAACCGTAATTTAGTTTCACTCTATTGCTCGACCTGCTGTACCGCAGAGGAGGGAGTCGTGATGCTTTCAGTATACCTTCTCCTCCTGAGTCTCTGAGCATTGTGTCAGCCACCACTACAATTGGCCTGCGTAACACGTGGGCCAGCACAAACACATGGAACTCCTCCAGACTCTCATAGACCGGATCCTCAGAGTTATCCACCCTGAAGGAAAAAAAAAGAACATTACATTTCACACAGCAATACGGTGGCAATTTCCTGCTTCGATATTGATGGCAGTCAAATGAGCAAATGTCCATGCTAGTCACGTGCCTAATCTGATCCTCTTGAATCCACTTCCCATTTGGCTGGCTTTAACAGACAGGACGACAGTGTCATACATGTGTTTCAGTAAAAGAGAGCAGAAGAAGAAAAGATGGAGGGAGGGATGGAGAGCCCAGGAAAAAGCAGAGGCATAGCTCTCAGGCATGCACCCACCAGGGAACCAGAGGATGTGCAACAATTAAGTTGTCAGCCACACAAACAGCCACGCTGCCAAATACACTCTAATAAAGAGCCTCTTAATATGCGATCCCACTCATCCTATTTAGGGCCTCATCTCACACTAGGACCATCAAACATCCCTAACCTGATTACTGTATCACAGTCAAACTCAATGAGAGGTTAAAAACACCAGACTAAATGCAGAAATTAGTCTCTTTTAACACCAAAATTTCAGCAATGGAGGGCTATGCACCAGATAAGTAAACACTGGGAATAATCCAGAAACATTGTGCTGCTTTAAGATGTTGCAGTCAAACAGAAATAGTTTGTAAGGAGACTTTTTACACTTAACTTTTAACTCAAATAAAATGTAATGATGACGAGCAAAGATAACCTCAGACTCTTTAAATGGAACTTTACTGAATTGAGCAGACACCTCTTAATGAATCTGACTGTTCATCATAGTTGTTTTCACTTCACCACACCGAGCGTCTACGTGAGAAAGTATGTGTGTTTATTTCAGTGAATATGGAAACAGAGACAAACCACAAGTTTCTCTGCGTAGGAGGAGGAAACCAGAGTAGGTTTCAAATCTGTCTCTGTAGCCTGAGATAAACCCTGTGTTACGCTTATTTATGCAGCTCTCTGCAGCTAAAAGTAACCCACAGCTCAGGGGAGGCTTACAGCACAAACTAATACTGATGACAGCCAGTAGATGGCACAGTCTCACACATTAGCGTAAACAATGTTATTAAAGCGAGGCAGCAGTTCTGGAGAGAAACTGTCCAAGGGGAAACAATGAGTTTCCCTGACAAATTGATTTTAGTGAGAAGGTCACTTTTGTTTTAGCTGTGGGCTTTGTGTGGTGTTTCAGCACACAGGGTTAGGAAACAAAGGAGGAGGGTTGTAATGCGGGATTAAAACAGCGCCGCTTGCTACTGCGGTTCTGTCTCATTCGGCTCATTTTATGAAGTGATTATGGAGCAACTTTTGCTGGTCAAAGGAATGTGTCTTGAATGTGTGCATGGACTTGTGGGATTGTTTGTAAGACCTTACCCTCCACTGGTGTTCCCGTTTTTGCTGAGGTGGGTTCGAGGCTCGCTGGAGGCCAGCTTCAGCAGTTCGTTCCATTCTCTCTCCCACTCCTCTTCAGTGTACACCAGCCCCGACTGCACAAACACCACCACGCACCCCAACCCAAAAAAATATTATTCTGATTAATATGCGCATCACTCACCCACACAGTCCCTTTTATAATTATTCAATTCTGCCATTTGAGTCCCGGACAAGCTTATCTGCTGGAGCTTTTCACATTTCACACTTGGACATTTTGTCATATTTCCACTGTTAATGGGTATTTGGTAAAAGAGGAAGTCAGGAAATACAGGTAATTAGAGACAGGTGGCTGACGTGAAACAATGCTCCGTGCCCAGACTCAAACCAGGATGGTGCGTTACATGAGAGGCATCTTAGATCACTGGGCCACCAGGACGCCTTGGGCGTTATTAAAACATGAGCATCTGGACTACTTCTTTGCCTGAGCTATCTTTGGTGACACCATTTTTCTAATAGATTTGAAAATACTTTAATCCACGTACATCAAGAGAAGGGAGGAAATGTAGAGGATTTGACAGTATTAGCAGCACTGCTACTAATGTACACTTGGTATCACAGAAAGACAATTTTTTCCTCACAGCAAAAATCTAAATTAGCTGCTCGGCAAGGAAGCTAAAATCAGCGGCTATTAACTGTGGCTCATCCGATGCTTGCTCGTATGGATTTATTAATATGTCATTAATGAAAGAGGATGCGGTGCATTTAGGACTTTGAGTGTGTGAAGACTGACGCTCTCCCAACCTCCTTGTTCTGTTGCGTTTGCTGCCATCTCCATCTCCTCTTCAGAGCATCTCTCTCTGCTCCGCTCTTCATCATGGTGTACAGGGATTTCCTCAGCATCAAGTCTCTGTCATGGAAGCCCCACATCCCTGATTAATACAAACACAACATGTTACTGAATGGTAAGACTGAGGAGATAAAACAACACGGCCATTACATACAAAACAGGATGTAATTCTTATCTGTGCCAAGCTACACAGTTATGTTGATAAATCATTGATGTCCACAGCCTTTTATTAAAAACATCCTGCATCACTCCTCAAAGAGCCTCAGCTGTCTATCACAGCAGATTACATTAACTCCGGTGTGTCTAACCCTGTGCTGTTCTAGCAGTCCTCACACTGGGGAGTCAGCCATCTCTTTCAGCAGATACGTGAACGTGTTGCCATCTCTTAAACCCTACAGCTGAAAGTCTCCTGCAGTGTATAGGTCACCTGCCTCCCTCCCTTCCTCAGCTTTCTCCAATTCCTCCTTCCTCAATCCATTCTTTATATTCAGCAGCTGTGATGCAGCACTGATACGGTTTTTAGATAGATCTGACACCAACTTGCACAGCAGATGTTTAGAGAAGCACTCCATTATTATGGGTATATATGCGTATATTATGACTAGTGAATAACTCACCCAATGAGGCAGCATGCAGAAGGCAGTTCCCATCCCCTGTGGTGGCCAGAGGAAGCAGCTTCTTGCAGCTGGTGCACATTGTAGACCACCAGTTCAGACGACCTGCACACAACAGCGAGAGCAACATGAGGATGTCAGAAAACACATTTATTAATGACTCTGTGCATCACAGAGACAAGAAAACAGTTTTTCACAGTTTGATTCATTGTTCTCATGAATCACTGAAATTGCAACACGAAGACACAACACATTTACACAGAAAGAAAGAAATTTTGGGTGCAGATCCTTATAAAATGAACGGCTGGGGAGTCAAGATGGGAAAAAGTAAATCCTGACCCACATGAAAGCTACATGCCAGAACAAGTTGGTTTAGCAAGTTCGTTAGTTGGTTTCTTTCGTTCCATGCACTTTGGAAGTAGCTGAAGTCGTGCCAGAACACTTCTACTTTGCTTCCTGAAGAAGTGAATTAAAGCAGATGGGCGAAATAATTAAGTATTTATTAACAACAGAAATGCAGAGTCTAATGTTAGGTTGGTAAAAAAGTCTAAGAGATATAACTAGGCAATTAAGATATATAGATAAGACACCATTTACCATGTCATGGGAAGTTTGATAATTGCAGTTTTGTCAGTTTGTGACTCATATGTATATAGCAAGCAGTAGACACTGCATTTGACTTGGGTTCAGTAACAGTTTATGGAAGAAAAAAAATCAACCAACAAGCACAATTTGTTTCAGAAAAGCACGTCTCCCTAAATGACTTCCTCTCAGCCCAACTTTTACAGTATCTACAGTTTTCCACTTCATCATCACCTTTCCTGCATCCCTGAGGGAGAGACGACTGTTTCACAGCTGTCGGCCCTGCACACTGCTTTACTGCAGCTAGCCTCACTGCTCTGAGCCGGGGGTGATCTGACTGTATCATTTATTTAACAACAGTTAACACAGAAGAGCCTGTGAATGATTTACCCCTCAGTGTAGATGGGTTCAGAATGTAGATGTTTTCTTGATTTGCAGCTCCTGATTTTTTTTTGCAATAAACATTCAAGTCAATTGTCTAGAAAGTTGGACCGCCGTGACTTCCCAGTGCTTTTTATGATGTTACATCAAAGAGTAATCCATATGCCTTGCACATGGGATATTCCAGTGAGATTCAACCACCCATGAAGAAAGGCTAATATGCAACTGGTTGTAATTTATCGTACCTCTTCTTAATTGCAGAAATATATATTTTATAGTAGTTTCTGAGCTGTGGTACCCACAGTCTGTGATGCATAAAGTTCAGAGTAAATTTGCAGTAGTGTTAAGATTTTTAGAACTGTAAATACTTACTTTTTTCAAAAGAGATTGGATACCATCTTGTGATAGGTTAAAAAATAACTATAAAGAGAGTGCTTCTGTCTTATTTATGTGTTAATGGTTAATTGACCCAATATTCCTCTGACTGAGTGTTCCCAGATCTTGAACAGAATCAGGTTTGAGAGGTTTTACAGTCTCTGCAGTACTGGTGTGGAAAGTCTGCAGGAAGATTGGAAACTTCTCTAACTAGCATTTCTCTCCGTAGTTCAAAGCATCGGCTGGGATATGAATCCTTTGGGGTCCCGGATGCTTTGAATTAGCTGTTGTCATCTCCCTTCCAGATGATGCTGCTACTCTGATCTGCTCCGTCTCTCTGTCTTAATCTCAGCCTAACCCTCTACATCTGTCTGCTTCACTGAGTTTCAGAGCCTTTTCTCAGTGCTACTGCTTTGTGAGGCTTCAGCATTTCAGCGTGATCTAAACTGGGAATATGGGGAGATTCTCATAACATATCTCATATCAGTTAGAGGACAAGTAAGTGAATGTATTATATCCTAAGGTACTCACCAGCCTGCTCCAGAGCCATCATGGTGGATTGCTCTATCAGATCTCTCTCTATGAAGCTCCTAAAGTCCTCGCTGTCAGACACTGAGGTCTGGCAGCTGGAATGTGTAAATGGGCATCTCAAGAGGGAACTGCTCACTGGTACACTCACTAGCCACCTGCAACCGAGCCAGGGAGACAATGGCAGAGCTGGCATGGGAGATTCCACGTGACAGACGCTTCTCTAAAAATGAGAGACAAATATGAATTGAGTGGAAAGCAAACTGAAAAAAAATATATTTCCGGACCCTGGTGATGGTGATGGTCACATTGAGATGGCCTGGGTACCTTGTGCATTGTCCTCCTGCTTCTGTGCACAAGGCCTGTCGATCTTGCTGACATGGGTGGGCGTGTCACGTGTCTCTGGCTGCTTGTAATAGCGGCCCTCGTTAAAGACCTGCGGCAGGTTGGCAGTGTGGACCTGCCTGAGCTCCTCATAATCATTTAGAGCAGCACTGAGGTCCCAGTTTTTACCTTTGGGACAAAAAAAAAAAAGTGGTCAATGGCACACTCAATATACACAATATTGCCAGAAGTATTCATTCATCCAGTCAAATTATTGAATTCAGATGTTCCAGTCACTTCCATGGCCACAGGTGTATAAAACCAAGCACATAGGCATGCAGACTGCTTCTATAAACATTTGTGAAAGAATGGGTCGCTCTCAGGAGTTCACTGAATACCAGAGTGGTACTGTGATAGGATTCCACCTGTCCAACAAGTCCAGTCATGAAATTTCCTCGCTAATAAATACTCCACAGTCAACTGTTAGTGGTATTATAACAAAGTGGAAATGATTGGAAATGATAGCAACTCAGCCACAAAGTGTTTTTCTGTAGTCCATCGCTACAGACCTCCAAACTTCATGTGGCCTTCAGATTACCTTAAGAACAGTGCACAGAGAGCTTCGTGGAATGGGTTTCCATGGCCGAGCAGCTCCATCCAAGCCTTACATCACCAAGCACAATGCAACGCATTGGATGTAGTGGTGCTGCCACTGGACTCTAGAGCAGTGGACTCTTAATGCTTCAGCATACCAAGACATTTTGGACAATTCATGCTCCCAGCTTTATGGGAACAGTTTGGGGATGGCTTCTTCCTGCTCCAACATGACTGCACACCAGTGCACAAAGCAAGGTCCATAAAGACATGGATGAGCCAGTTTGGTGTGGAAGAACCTGACAGAACAAATTTGGGATGAGTTAGAGTGGAGACTACAAGCCAGGCCTTCTTGTCCAACAGCAGTGTGACCTCACAAATGCACTTCTGGAAAAAAAATTCCCCTAAACACACTCCTAAACCTTGTGGAAAGCCTTCCCATATGAGTTGAAGCTGTTATTGCGGCAAAGGATAGGCCAACATCATATTAAACCCTATGGATTAAGAATGGGATATCACTCAAGTTTGTGTGTGTGAAGGCAGATGAGTGAATACTTTTGGCAATAGAGCATATATTAAGAATAAATGCTGCTGATAAAGTAGGCTAATTTGCTGTGATTCTTCTAAAATAAAAATAAAAAATGTGTCACCAAATGTTCACCATTCTTCAAAATGTTTTTTCACAAGACACACTTAATTACAGCTTACAGTAAACAGTTATCTCATGGTAAAAATACTACCTATTGCAGGGGTAGAATGCAAAAAAGCTGCTGATAAACCAACAAACTTCTAAAGGCAATCCACACCTTTGGTATGGATAAATACAGATAAATTCCCATATGTTAGAATTTTAAAAGAATGAGCCTCAATTGTGACGATATATGACCCATATGGAGCACAGTCACACAGTGCCTTTGCCTGAAGAAAACACGCTGCATCACATAAAATACACACGTAGATGCTGAGGTTACAAAGACAGTGCGGGGAAGTAGATCCATTAACATTGTGACAGCAATATCCTGATGTGCAGGAGGGACCCACAACGAAACACACACATACTGGTAACACGCACAGAGAAACAGTTGTCTCCTCTGGGTGCTGTCTCTCTAACAGAAATACCCTCAAGGTTTAAAAGACACGAGTCAAGTCTCGGTCTTATTATACCTCAGTGTGATATTTTTTAACAATGCCACGGGAACTCTCTGCAAAGCACACATTTTAAAACCCACGGGTGTGTTGTCATGCAATCTGAGCATGCTCATGAGTCAGAGTCCATTAATGGAATCCCTTTGTAAAATAGACCTGCAGGAAGTTGTCCTCTCTTACAGACACAATAATTGCAAAGCGTCTGCATATGAAAACCGGCACCACTAATCGCTGTCTCTCACACCAATCAATGCAAAGCTAATTCCACTCTATGGATCTCGGTATCCTGAGCTACACAAATACAGGAATACAACTTATGGTTCAGCTGCACAGCCACTCAGCACCTAATGCACTGTCTTTAAAAGCTTCTACATCAGCCCACTGTTACTTTGGTTTGGAAAGCACCTTTTCAATTCTTTCATTTATAATGGCTGTCTGCAAAAAAACCCCCAGAAAAAACTACTTACAAATTCATCTGCAGTATGAACATAAATCACAATCCATTAGATACTCTGGAAGCTTCAATGACCTTATATTCTGTTATTACAAACTTTTGAACTAGTAGTTAATTAAAAAAATCACCAAAGTTAGGTCACGCGCTTTTTCATTTCCTGTTAAAGTTAAAAATAATCACCTTAAAACTCATTCAATGGCGTAGAGTCAGTACATAAACTAGCCTCTAGAGGGAAGCACCACATGTGGCTCTGACATATTTCTCTGTCTCTTCACACCATCTTGATTCAGACCACAGGGTCACAGAGCCTGGATGAAACAGCTCACCCAAGCTCTTGTCTGTCTTGTCTGAGTGCACCGTCTTGTTTGGTGTCTATTACTGTCACAAATAGTCCACTGTAGTGCCAAAGCAGAATCAGGGAAAATGACAATAACAGGGAGAGCGAATGGGACACCCAAAACCTTCATTCTTCATCAGCCCAGACACTGAATGTACACTCAGACAACAATATATCCAGGACACGCACACACTGCCAGCACTCCACGAAGACTTCATCACCCTAATGGATGTCTGATTACTGTGGTACATGCTTTTATTCCTGTAAAGTAGACAAGAATGCATTTGCACTTAGGGTGCATGCTTTGCTTTATGCTAAATTAGATGAAATCATAGAAATTCCTCTGGGAGAACCGAGAACAACATATATATCTAGTGAAGCTAATTCAACTAACAATCACTCAGCTTTCTGAGGCTGTTTGCATTTTCCTCTCCTCTCCTCTCCTCTCCTCTCTTTTTTTTTTTAAGAGCGGCACTGCATCCAAGCTATACAAATGCCAGTAACACTCTGCTCCTCAATGAGTTCCAATGAATGGGCACAAAGCTTTCTCTGGGGAGCGCCCTCGTAAAACTGTCACACTGGCCTCTAAATCAGCAAGCTTGCTCTCTGATGCAGGCCTCTCTCCTCTCCTCCTGTCTTCTGTTTTCTTTATTTGCCATTCCTCTTACTTCCTCTTCTCTGCTCGTGGCACAACAGGGAGCAGCCGATCAAAAAAATCTCTTACCTTCCAGCAGGTCTCTTGCCAGACCTGGTTCTGCCCCGGTGGACCGAACAAAGTCTGACAGGACCGCGTCCATGTCCAGAGTCATGTGATCATGTGTGTGTGCTGCCCAAGGTGCAGCGGTGGCCTTGGTGGACGCCAGCCTTCACGTTCTCATCTGGAGAAAAACACAAGTAGGCTTTAACCAGACTGTTTAATAGCATCAGCCACACCTTGAAAAACTCATTCCTCACTAACCCCTGTGAGAAGAGACTGCCCCGCTCTCCAATTTTAATCCTAGCCAGCAGTTCAAGCCAGCTTGTACTGGTGTGCAATGCTTTATAGAGCACTGGTCATAATAATGTGAAGAACTCTCAACTCCCAGCACTCCTCCCAGCCTGTGCTAACAGTCATAACATAACACAACATAATAACCAGCATCACAGTGATATCAACATCACAACCAGCAATCACATCCAGGACTCACCTGCCTATGCCCAAAGCATCTGGCCAACTGCCCATGAGCATAACAACACTGAGCTTCTTCCTCATACTGAATGTCAACCTCGGAGCTTTGGGTATGATGGAGTATCTAATCACATCAATATTCTGATTTAGACACCAATGAAGGATGCCTCTGACTGTTTGTGGAAATGTGTGATTCAGTGCGATGTTATTTAGTATGATGACATTTTACATCATGGTTATAGCACCAGGGGTCTAATGATCAACAAACATTGCCTTGTTAGGTCATAAACAACACAACTGAGATGCACACATGTTCCCTCCCTCGGCCCATGGAATGAATGAATAGCTTTCATGCCACTTCATTCTGTGTGGGTTGAGAGAGGAACTGAGCTCAGAGCATTGTCAGCGAAGAAACAAACACCTACAGGTTGAAGCTCTGACACCAGGCCCCTGTGTACTGACCAGTAGTTAGAAAGCAGTTCAGATCTGTTACTTTGACCTTCAGAGGAGTGAGAGCATGCTGAAGCCATCCAGATACTCAGCCCACACATGAGAGCAGCAAGCAGGACAGAAGCACTAGCTCCAAGTGCGCCACATGGACTGGCTAGTCCATCGGGGTTTGGCTCAATGTTATGGACCTACAGACACTCCCGCTTCGGAGGCTGCAAAAAAACAGTGAATTATTCTGACAGCGTGATGAGGGATAGTCGAATATCGTGGCATCTTTTGCTGACATGACAAAACAATCTTAATTTTGAAATGTCCCCTCAGTCAGCAATTATCATCATATGAAAATTAAAGGCACGTGACATAAAAGAATATAACTGAGTGCTCTTTGATTGTTGGCATTAGAGCTAAAAACATCATTCTTCAAGACCCAGCAACTTTAGTCTTTATCATATGCATTATTAATGAGTTAAAGCTCCACTTAAGCTGTAGTTTAGCTGACCTACTTAGAGTGCATTGTGCTGAATGTAGATTATTGTACTGAGAGAATCTCGACAGAGGAAATACAGAGTGGTTGATTGTAAACAACTACAACAAAAGTTTGTCCTCGATCATGAGATTGCGGTTGTGTAATAAAGTTATGAGACAGCATGCACTATGTATGACTTCATCTCTTTATTTGTAACTATTTGAAACTGGATATGTTCGTTTTATAAAAGGCAAACAATTTATTTCAGCCATAAATGCTGCTTACATGAATTTCAAAACCCCTGAATGCAGCCTGTGATATATTTATCTTCTTTGAGGACTGAAGTGGCAAAAACTGTGTGCATAATTACACAGTAACTATGTAATTAAGGGCAGTGAACATCAACTGGCGACCTGTGGGCCACATCCAGCCCGCCAGAGATTTCCATCCGGCTCCCCAAATATTACTGAAATCAAGACTAGCCAAGTGAGGAAAAAATTTGAAGAGCTCAGATGCAAAAGCCACTAAATGCCACCTCCGTCAAAAATTAGATGATATTTACAGAATCCTTTCCACACGTACTATATATGCCAATCAATCATATCACGTCATAACCCATTAAATACCTGTCCCTGACCAGTCGGAATTATCAAAAGCCTCAAAACGCCACTTCCCATTGCCCAGAAAAGCCTCTATGTCCCTAGAACCAACTAGAATGCAAGATCGGACCATGTGACTTTAAGTATTTTAAGCACTGCGCTGCACAGAGGGGCCAGCTTTTGTTGATGGTAATCAGATTGTAAACACAACTGAAGGTGAGTCTAGCCTTGTTTTGCGCAGAAAAAATGTTTGGCAATCAAACTTGTCTAACTACAGGAAGGTAAAGTCATAAAGAGATTTCTGTTGGTTAACCTGTGGAAGGATTGTTACTGGCTGCCGAGTGTACTCCCCAGCCTGCGCGGGGCTCCTGTCTCATTTGCTCTGAGGTTCTCTCACACAGTCTGCTTGCAGGGGGGAACCAGACAGGTAGGTGGCTTGATGGCTGGACGTGCACGTGGGTCGGGGCGGGTCACAGCCCTGCGTATGCGTCCCTCGGTTGTCGCAAACCCTGGAGTCTAGTATCTACTATTCTGTTATTGTTAAATGTTAATGTGCTGCCATTTTGTGCCATTGCGATTGTACTGTGTGAATCTATTTAGAAATCTTTTTATCATAGTCTAATATTTGCGCCTTTTGCCTTCTTTCACACTTGGCAGAGGACAGACTGAAGATTTAGCTGGTTTTGCCACATAACAAAATATTACATGTTCTCCCTGTGTCTGCGTGGGTTTCCTCCAGGTACTCCGGGTTTCATCCCACAGTCCAAAAACATGCAGTTACTGGGGTTAGGTTAATTGGTCACTCTAAATTGCCGATAGGTGTGAATGGTTGTCTGTCTCTCTGTGTTAGCCCTGCAACAGGCTGGCGACCTGTACAGGGTCTACCCTGCCTCTTGCCCTATGTCAGCTGGGATAGGCTCCCGCAACCCTGAACAGGATAAGCAGAACAGAATGGATGGATGAAAAAGTAGGTAAATTAACATATTTACATTTCTGGAAAACAGGCACCTCACCATTGCCTGTAAAATGAAATTACTGAAGTTGACCATAAGATCCAGATAAAAAATAAACAAGTTCTTTTAAAAGAAAAGTGTCTAGGCAGATTTAGAGATTTTGCATCTTAACTCTGCATATATTTCTATATTCAATAAAAAAAAAAAAAGAAAGTCCAAGAACAAAAACACCTCCTGCTCCCTGCTCTAGGGGCTCAGTACAGATTCAATACAGATTAACAGACTGTCTATCAAGAATGCTCTGCAATTAAAAACTTTTGATGAGTGGTGGTGAAGGACACAGGAATAACTGATTATTTAGAAGCCACTGCCTCATAGTTTCCCATAAGAGCAGCCCCATTGAGGTCATTTTCCCTGTGGGAGGTAATTATGACGCAAAAACACTCAAATATATGCTTTTCTATCTGATGTAAAAACATGTGGGCCAAAGCAACTATAGATCTATCCAGCTTCCTGTTAGTCATTGTGACAATTAGCATATTTGTCACCAACCCCAATGTGTCATGCTTCTGCAAAATGTGAAGGTAGAACACTACAGTACAGCTACAGCCAGCACAGTCGAGTCGAAATCGTCCACTTTAAAGGTTAAGGCCGGCATGTGACGTTGCTATATATTTTTTCTTACTGCTGACAAATCCACCAAAAGGACCAAAACGCCTGCACAATGTCTGCTGGAACAGCCTTGAACAACTGGCCAGTGACGTTTCCTTCAAAATATAATATCCAGATGTCGATTAGTGTAAATTTAGTAGCAAACAATATTGGAATGCAAATAAGTACATTCATTTAATTATTGTTCTTGACCACAGTTTTTTAAACTTGCTTTATATTGTTATATAAACTCTAAAAAACATTCTGTAATTAGTACTGTAGCTAGTACAGCTACTACTAGGATGACAATCTCCTGAAGACTCTAAAGCCTGTGGACATCTGTGGTCATGCAAAAAAAAAAAAAAACCCTGAAAGGTACACAAAAGTTTATGCAGAGCTTTGTGTACGCCTTATGACAATGATATATGTGTCACTCTGACCTGAGTGGATCCTCACCTACCCGTAGAAGCAGACATGCATCACCTCCAATACTTTGCTGTTTAAGGTTCTATATGCACAGCTTACCATAAGCTTTTAAAATGTACCATATTGTGACGTTTTCCATACCAAAGTTTCAAATAATGAGGTCAGTATTGTATAAATAATCCCTGTGAGTCAAAGGCTCAGGCTTCAGATGGCTCTAAACACTGTGTTAGACAGTTTTCAGTTTCTTCTACTCATGGCTCTGCATAATGTCACAGAGAGAGGATATTCCTAATATTATCATCTCAGGCACACAGTTCTGGCTTTGAGCACAGAAGCCCCACCCACATGCCGTTCAAACCTTCTTTTTGCAAGGGACGGCCTATCAGAAAAAAGTCGGCTCAAGATAACAACATGTAATATGCAAACAACAAATTTAAAAAACATATGAATGGACATCTCACACACAAAAGGCTGCATGTGAGACTCAAATCAACAACAGTCATGTCCATCAGTGACAGAACAAGCTGCCCAGTGCAGCAGTGCTGCTCACTGATGTGTTTTTGGACAAACTGGGAGGCACATAAACCTGGCTACACAGTGGGGTTGTATTTGTCCAGTCTAATTTTATTAATGTCATCTACCAGCTGAATGTGACAAGATAGATGACTGTGATAGAACTTTGTTTCTTTAGTGGGGAAACATACATTCTGTGTTTTCGCTGAGGGTTGTTCAGAAGCCATCTGATGACCACAGAACTGTCAGGACCAGACGTAAGGCTAGTCCATGACTTCAGAGGCAGCAGAGGAAAGGAAGACACTGGGGACGCAGAGAAGAGAATCCTAAAACACACAAAAAACACTGAACATTAGCATTATAAAACATTAAGGTATGGCCATTTTGCTTTGGCTAAGGTTATTCTGAATCTGCCGTGAAGCACCAAAATGCCAAATACCTGCAAGTCATGACTATGGCAGGAGTATTAATCTACAAGAATCAATATTCTCATCTGAATGCTGATGAAATATCAAACAAATAATATTCCCAATCATTTTAATCACCTTTAATGATGGAACCTCCCATGCTATGCAGACATGGGTTATTCGCTTCTTGTGATTTTCTCAGTGCTCATAAATCTTCACTTTGGTTTGATTTCAGGTAACTGTGGAGGAATGTCTGCGACAATCAGCACGTCTCAGTATTATACACAAAGGTGTTTTTAGGTTCATTATCATGCTGCAGTACAAATGCATCTCCACAAGGACGCAAACCTGTAGATGTCTCTGATGACTAGAGTGCTACTTCTCTCTTCTCAAAGTGATGTGGATTTAGAGCAGATGGCCAACTGCAGAGTGGGCAAATAAATGAATAAATAAATAATTTAAATAAGAGTTGTGAAGTGGTTTAGACACCACTTCTTATCTTCTGAGACCACACCTAGATAGTACTTTTGCTGATTGGAGTCTTACTATTTTCACTGAAATTCTGCTTCTTTGATAAAGTTGCTTTTCTACCTCTCTGTGACTGAAGCTTGATGATTTGATTGTGTTTACTTTTGGTACGCTTGATTGTGCTTTGCACAACTGATCCAGTGTCCATAAAGTGTTATGAAGTGCTATGCACTGCCCACTTACAAAACTTAAGTCTAGCTATTATTTGGACCCATTTGTTAAAAATAATGATCCACTTTCTGTCATGTTCTAACTTAGACCTATGACAATACTAATTTGTTCAAGTTTGACTGGATTAACAGGTGAACAATGACTACAAATTAAGTCACTTAAGCAAATCTCTGATGACTCGATTGAAGCTTGAGTAGCATCTGTTTCTTTTTCATATGCACTGCACGCACCCTGAACTTTTGCAGAGATCAACCAAGAGAGCTGCATGTGAAAACCCAGCAGCAACTTCCAGGGCTGAAAAATAAAGCCAACATGAAGTGCCAAAAACTTGAGTCTCTGAAAGTGAGACAACTGCCAAACACATAAAAAGCAAGATTACAGCCTGGTATAGAAATGAGAATGGATAGTTTCCCTTTCATAACAACATGACAGGGCTAATTTTTTATTCATTTTTTAATAACTCATCCATCTGGATACTGGAGTTAGGGGCTGTGCTGGTACCTTTGGGAGCATTTTTAATGAAATTATCTGACACATGGCTTACTGAGTGGTACAGCCTGTCCAAGAAGTTTGTGCTTCAGTTTTAGAGAGTGAAATCCTAGTATTTTGTCCGTTAATGCATCTGTACAGATTAAGTATACAGCTTGATAAACCAGCTTGCTGGGTTTGACTGATTATCCTACCAAAAGGCTACTGAGGCTATTGAGGCTTCAAAATGCAGTGTACAAAACCAATGAGTGATCTCACAGCAGCTATGTCCATCTTTTATACAGGTTAGGATGAGAACGAGAAAAGTCAAAGCAGACAAAAAAAAGTCTTCACCCTGCCAACTCTTTAAAACAAAGTTCATGTAATCCTCAATTCAATAGATACAATATAACTCAAGGATATATGACTTTTTTGTACAAAAGAGTCAACATGATCAGTTCCACTTAAATGATTTTGGTTGGATTGCTGACCTAAAAATAATACAGAATCTTCAAACCATCGTCTCCATCTGCCATAACTTTTTGTGATTTTAAATGTTTTTAAATCCTCAAAATAGCTTAAGGTGTAAATGTGCCATAACTCACTGTGCTCGTTGGAACCAAAAGTGACAAAGAAAATGCAGGGCTAGCCTCTTGATGTCTGCTTTTATGTAACAAAATGGTAACATTCTGAAGCCAGGAAAGTCAGCAGTTGACTGTTGGCTTGTTGTGCATTACAATGAACATCCAGGATGATCCTGAATGATACAGCAGATAAATGTGTGATTAGGCTATATATCATGTGAATACAAGCAGTGAGACAAGAGCAAGTATGAAGTTACAGTTCAAATGCAGCAATGACAAATATGCTATCCTTCAATTGGTTACACCAGCCGACGCCTCTCTCCACCCTTTCAGCAGAGCACTGTGAAGTGCTGAGGAGTTAGTGTGAAAGCTAAGTGCTACTAAAATATCCTTCAGCATCATGTATTATTCACATCAACAGAAGAAAGGTTCATAAACTCTACGTATCCTGTTTATTTGTACAAATTCTCACAGACAATTTGGCCAGAGCACTCTTGTGTTACCTTGAAATCTGAGCCAGTCTCACTTATAGTTTGTACTTTAAATTTGAAATAAAAGGGCCTTTGACCACAGGGTATATGGAATATATTAAGCTTGTCTGGGTAACAGTCACTCTGAAAGTATCATGCTGGACCCTGACAAACTTTCAATAAAAGTACTCACTTCTGACCAAATGAATTGCCTCTTCAATTTAGTGCAGACCAGAGGGGTACATCTGTTATTTATGATTAATATTACAAAATGTAAGTGTTAAATTTGGAATTGTTTAAAAGACACTCAGGCATGAGGAGCCCAATAACACACCATCAGTCTCACAATGATTGGTGAAATCACTTTGCCACCTCAGTCCCAGCTGTCATTTGTTTCTAATTCTTTCACTGGTGGAAATACACTTACTAAAGTATTGTAGTTTAGTACAATCTGAAAGTACTAAATGAGAATTGATACCAATGCAATTTCAATTTCATGCAGCTTTTTAACCTCAGACTACATTACATTTTTACATCAGCAGTTGCATGTAAATATGTTAACCCTTTTAAAATATTAAACACTGTTGCAGATTTCATTAATATTTTTTTCAGTAGAATAACACTGACAGAAAAAAAGGAGTACATTCACTTTGTCTTAGTAAATGTTCTCTTTTAAAACCTCACTCAGTATCTCATTATGGGAAGTGCCCTCTGGTATGACCAATCACAGAAGGCACTTCCCGTAATGAGATACCGCACTTGGTTTTCAGAGAACAGGGGCTACCTTGGTAACCAAATGTTACTAATACCTTTGCAAAGCTTTCACTTATTGGAGTACTTTAAACTGTATTATAGCAACTGTTAACATCCAGAATACCTCTTTTATCACTGAATTCTTTAATTGCTAAAGCAACTGAGAGGTTAAAAAAATAGAACAAACAAAACTGATTTTACAGTTTCCAAATAAAGCTCATCTGTCTCAATATATGGTGAGTGCATGCAGAATTTTTCACACCTGCTCAACAGTGTGTATGCTAGTACTATATAACTGTGTCAGAGATAAAAACGTGTCTGCTGCAGGCTGTATCTTCTGTATCTTTGATCTTGTGGTCGAAACACTTTAGTTTTAGACTAGAGGTAAAATAAATGCGTGGTCCTGAAACAGCCACTATCTCGTTTTCACTTAAGCATTCCCGTTCTCGGTCTCTTACCCTTCTAATTATACTGTCGAGTAGCAGACAGATACATAAATAACAATAACAGAGTCAAGTTGTGTATTTTAACTGTATTCAAGAACCACAGAGACACAGACTCATACTGCATTGTTTACCTCCTATATTCCTGAGTCATGAGCATTTTGCCTGCAGTCCCTCTACATGTACAAGGCTCAATTGTAGACAACACAAAGACACAGGACTTTTTTTCTTTTAACTATGTGGCTGCACAAACACTTGACAGTCCAGTGAACTCTCAAGCACAAATAGAAGCTCTGCCTATGCAGATGAAAAACAAAAGTCTCCAAATTTCAAATGCGAAATTAATATATAAACCCACTTTTAATCAGACTTTAGCTCAGTTACAGTTTTTCATATACACCAGCCTAAATTTAAATAACACTGCACAGAAAAGACTAATACCAAGAAACCATACCATGGAGTTGATAGATCCACCCTGCTGAGAGCAGTACGCTGCTAATGTTTATAAAATACCAAAGACGATGTTAATTAAGTGGCATTTAAAATGATTTATTGTATACATGGCAAGTAAATAAACCTACCTGTGTGAATCCTTTAGTTGAAGGTCCTTATAGCTACTGAATTTAATGACCCTTTTAAGAAATACTGTATCACTTTCGAACTTTATAACCTTAACACTAAGATAATACTCGCACACAGGTTCACACCCACCATTTCCTTTGATATGTTCAACACTGCATGAAGCTTCACTACTTTAAAGCACCAGTAAACCAGACTGGTGATTAAAAAGTGTTAAATTATATGAGCGAATCTAAAAACAAAACAAAAAACCCCCCCAAAAAATATATAGTTAATGGACAGGAAAAATCAATTCAACACAATTTGTTCCACACAGATTATTTGTCATCTATTAAAAGTTTCCATTTTCCATAAATTAAACCATTACGTGAAAACTGCAACCTTTTTTTTCCATGATGTGCATGTGTATAAGTAGCCATTTTACAGCAACAGGATGAGTTATAGCTGAGATAATTGTCTCCATAGTGAGCGGTGATCGCCCACGTGCAAGGCTGATACACAACAGGTGGGAGGTGAACATACTGTACAAACACTTACACTCTACTCTTTGCACTGAATCGCCTCCATAACTGGAAAATAGCCAAGCTGCAAACCCTATATGGAGGTCAGCAGCAGTGTATACATGTGCAGTTATGCTCTTAAATAGGATTTTCAAAGCCTGTTTCTGTTTTGATTTAGATTTCCAGGTTTTGCAAATGTGATTTAATGCAGCTGTCAGATTACACAACCAGTTGGTTACACGCTTTGCAGTTAGGTTTCATTAATTTTCAGTATGTTCACAGGTTACATGACCATAAACCTGTTTTGTCTGTTTCCAGTTTGGATTTTGATTGCCTTCTTCTTACAGCATGCTTTCTACAATCCCCCAAGCACTTCTTCTAATCGGAGGAGCGCAAACAGATATACAGTATGCTATGCTATTCAGAGGAGAGAAGAAAAAAAAATACATCATTACGTAAAAAACACTATTTTGGTCCATTGATGGTGTTGTCACTGGAAAAAAAAAACCCTGTATATCTATCACAGACATAATAAAATGAAAGAAGCCTTTTTAAAACTGTGATTTCACGGCACAGGACCTGCCAGTGTTACTAGTTGAATCTAGGTAATTTTTTAAGTTTATTATGGCACCTGTGGATATAATTAAGCATCAGGTGAAATTGCCTTAATTACACGGAACAAAACCAAATCCAATTTGCAGTGTTTAGTCATGTGACTAGCATAGAGTCCTGGAGGCCAAACACCCCATTACAGCATGATGGCAAACACTGGATGTGCCATAGAACTGCAGCACAAAGCTGCCAATTTCACACTAATTGCAAACAATGAATATTCAGATTATATGTTTACCTTTCAGAAGAAGATTTAAAAAGACAACAGCAAATCACAAAAAAAACAAAGTGCAGGTTTTGGGCCTGTTTCAAGCACTTCAATTCATTTATGTCATTTTAGTTGTATTTATATAGCACCAAATAACAGTTGCCTCAATGTGCTTTATATTGTAAGGTAAAGACCCTACAATAACACAGACTTAAGACAGCCAAGTTTCTGAGCAATGTTTACTCATATCTTCTGGAGAATATCTTACCTTACACACCTGTCAGGATGACCCCCCCCCCTAAATTTTTCACATAAGAGGGGATTTATATACTTTGTACTTTGCCCTATTCTCACCTGCTCTGCTCTTTCCATATTCTCTGTCATGTCTGTGTCAGCCCTGTATTTTAGTATTTTACAGACTGAGCCATGGATATATTCTGAGGCAATCAGTCCAAACTTGTCTGTGGACTGTTGCTTCACCTTAATGTCATCAGTCTCAGGATCCTGATGATTAAAGTCATTACCGTTAATTTTATGGTTACCTTTGTTTGCACTTTCGGCAACTGTTAGCAAGGCTTTCTGAAATAGCAGATGGAGTGCTTATCCTCATAAAGAGTGGAAGAGAGAGCTCAGCAGGTGTTGTTCTGGTCAGCTGTCAGTCTACCTCTGTGGCACTTCTGCTTAATTGCTTCCCACCAGTGCAAACTTGGAGCTAAACATTAAAATATTACTGCAATTGTGTTTGGGAACTTAATAAATAAAAGTGTTAGATTAATTTTAGTCTTTGCCTTTATTTGACAGGATAATGTAGCATAGACAGGAAAAGGGGGGTGGGCGGGTAGGGGCAGAAAATGGCCCAGGGTGCATTCAAACCCAGGACGCTTCAGAAGGGCTTGCCTGTGGTGCATGGATTGCCTGCTTGACGAACTACAGTGAGGTCTGTAAAGGTGCTAGATTTGTGAGAATCAACTAAACTATGCACAACACCTAGAATCCTGCACTTAAAGTCAGGTCTTGTGAATGTGTACAAAACAAAATTACATGTGTTTTTTAACTGGATGAAACACTGTCAAAGCAATGGTGAGTGCTACTAAGCTATCATTAGCTATCTATCTAAGGCCTCAGTCACACAGGCTTAGAGAACAATTGGCAACCCCATGGCAACCTCTGGCTGGTAGGGAAAAATTTGTATTCCCCATCCAGTTGGCAACTAGTTGTTGGAGGCTGCTGGCTGTCAATAGGTGAGATCAGTCGCAAAGAGAGTGCTGTACCAAAAACTTCCTGGTAATAGCTTTGGTCACTAGCATACTGCTGCAGTCACCCTTAGTTTGCATGAACACTGATTCAGCACCATATGCCTCTTCGTAGCCAGTTTCACCTAGCAACGGCAAGCAACCTCTAGCAACCACTTGCCAACCGGCTGGTAAATACATACAGTGGGTATGGAAAGTATTCAGACCCCATTAAATTTTTCACTCTTTCATTGCAGCCATTTGCTAAAATCAAAAAAGTTCATTTTATTTCTCATTAATGTACACTCAGCACCCCATCTTGACAGAAAAAAAAACAGAAATGTAAACATTTTTGCTAATGTATTAAAAAAGAAAAACTGAAATATCACATGGTCATAAGTATTCAGACCCTTTGCTGTGACACTCATATTTAACTCACATGCTGTCCATTACTTCTGATCCTCCTTGAGATGGTTCTACTCCTTCATTGGAGTCCACAGCTCACAGTGCATGTCAGAGCAAATGAGAATCATGAGGTCGAAGGAACTGCCCAAGGAGCTCAGAGACCGAATTGTGGCGAGGCACAGATCTGGCCAAGGTTACAAAAGAATTTCTGCAGCACTCAAGGTTCCTAAGAGCACAGTGGCCTCCATAATCCTTAAATGGAAGAAGTTTTGGGACGACCAGAACTCTTCCTAGACCTGGCCGTCCAGCCAAACTGAGCAATCGTGGGAGAAGAGCCTTGGTGAGAGAGGTAAAGAAGAACCCAAAGATCACTGTGGCTGAGCTCCAGAGATGCAGTAGGGAGATGGGAGAAAGCTCCACAAAGTCAACTATCACTGCAGCCCTCCACCAGTTGGGGCTTTATGGCAGAGCGGCCCGACGGAAGCCTCTCCTCAGTGCAAGATGTATGAAAGCCTGCATAGAGTTTGCCAAAAAACACATGAAGGACTCCCAGACTATGAGAAATAAGATTTTCTGGTCTGATGAGATGAAGACTGAACTTTCTGGCATTAATTCTAAGCGGTATGTGCGGAGAAAACCAGGAACTGCTCATCACCTGCCCAATACAATCCCAACAGTGAAACATGGTGGTGGCAGCATCATGCTATGGGGGTGTTTTTCAGCTGCAGGGACAGGACGACTGGTTGCAATTGAAGGAAAGATGAATGCAGCCAAGTACAGCGATATCCTGGAAGAAAACCTCTTCCAGAGTGCTCAGGACCTCAGACTGGGCCAAAGATTCACCTTCCAACAAGACAATGACCCTCAGCACACAGCTAAAATAACAAAGGAGTGGCTTCGGAACAACTCTGTGACCATTCTTGACTGGCCCAGCCAGAGCCCTGACCTAAACCCAATTGAGCATCTCTGGAGAGACCTGAAAATGGCTGTGCACCAACGTTCACCATCCAACCTGAGGGAAATTGGAGAGGATCTGCAAGGAAGAATGGCAGAGGATCCCCAAATCCAGGTGTGAAAAACTTGTTGTATCATTCCCAAGAAGACTCATGGCTGTACTAGCTCAAAAAGGTGCTTCTACTCAATACTGAGCAAAAGGTCTGAATACTTATGACCATGTGATAGTTCAGTTTTTCTCTTTTAATAAATTTGCAAAAATTTCCACATTTCTGTTTTTTTATGTCAAGATTGGGTGCTGAGTGTACATTAATGAGAAATAAAATGAATGTTTTGATTTTAGCAAATGGCTGCAATGAAAGAAAGAGTGACAAATTTAAAGGGGTCTGAATACTTTCTGTATCAACTGTACTTTCCCTAATGACCAGAGGGTATCTGGGGATCAAGCCTGCGTGACTGGGGCATTAGCAATCAATTTCATAGCAACTGCCAGCAACCACATGCCAACCAGTTGTGGAATACTCACTTTTTCTAGGCCTGTGTGACAACATTGTGTATCTGCTTAAAAAAAACAGCTTACAAATTATTTGATGGCACACTGATTCAATAGGAAGAATGGCTTGTCTTTCACTCCTCTCCACACTCCAAATATTTGTTCTGGCACAATGTAACTTGGGTGGATCTGAATCATTCTCCTCTGCGAGGTGCATAAAGCTTTACGACGCTATGCCACATATCACTAGTCTTCAACTAGCTATGAGAGACAACCAGCTTTGCCTTCTCATTTATTCACCTTAACATTAGTTGTCACCTACTGTAAAACTAAAACAGGGAAAAAAGATTGTCAACTCTTGTGAAAAAAATGTGAAGTTGTGAAGCAAAGTCACAAAAAACACAAAAATTCAAAACATAACAGAGGTGTCTTTTTTATTCAAAATATTATGAATAATAAAACCTCGGTACACCGTTTCCCAGAAACAGAATCACACAAAAAGCAGTGTAGTCTCATAGCCCAGGACTATAATTTACAATGTATAATTTACAATGTAAATTCTATCACAAGAAAGGTGTTATCCATAAATGCAATATATACTAGGGTTGTGCCGATAAATGATTTTATCAGGGATTGACAATCAAGGCAATTTTGATCTAATTTTCCCACTGATGCATTATTCATAGGTTAAATCTACAAAGCTACAGTTTCATTTCAAACCTCCACATATATATCTGACACTTGTCCGCATAGGTGTGCACATACAAGTTCATGCCCCGACTTCTGCATGCTTTGAAGTTAATGTGTGTGTGGAGTAGCTACATGGATCCATCATAACCAACATCAAAAGAAAGAAAATAAGAAAAGGGATATACCTGACTGATGTACCAATTTTTAAATCAGAGCATAACGGACATTTAGCTCGTCTCCTTAACTTTCTTTTTCCCATGGGGCGTTTCTGTTGGTGAAAAACTCGGCTGTGTGTGGAAAAGGGTACAGTGAAGAGTGCAGGAGTTATAGGTGAGCCATTTTACACAGAAAAAAAAACTAAATGGACAAGTTAGTAGAACTGTTGGTGTAAGTTACCTTGATTTTGAAATCTTTAACCTGCATGCTTTTATTTTGAAGGCACAACATAGCATCATGTCACTGCCCCCCCCCACAATGGCTAAGTGTTTTTTTGTTGGGTTTTTTTTGGGGGGGGGGGTACAGGAGTCAGAAACTCTTTTGAATGAGGTAAAACGTCGCTTTAATTATGGCTTATTTACAGTATAACGTCTTGTCAGTTTACTTACATATATAGAATCCCAAATCTTTTTCAGTCATCTTAATCCTGGGATGGTTGCTCGTCCAATATTTAGTTTGCCAGTACCAGTGATAAAGTAAGCGTACCTGATAAAGTAAGTGTACAGCCCTGGAATGACATGGTCATTATGCTTGATAAAAGTCTCGAGCCTTTGTTTGGTGGTTTGGCCATGCCTTACGATTATAAAACATATACGTATGTAAATTATACATGCAACAATATAGGTATACACAACACTATTTTTCCAAGAAACATCTGAAAAGGTATTTACTGATCTGTCAGGTTTCCAATATGTGTCCTCCCCCCCAATAGTAAACTCATTCCTACGCCCTTGGTTATAGCTGTACAGCTAATATCTGGCACTTATGTTCAGCAGTTTTGGTCGGCTAAATCAATCAGCGCCGTATGCCAACGTGAAAACGTTTCTTCAGACTGGAAGTCAGGAATAAACTCCAGGTGTGCATGTTTCTCTTGCTTGCTTTTGTTTGGTTTTTTGGACACACATTGCATGCTGTGGAGGGTGGACAGCGCCACCATAATGGTAGGCTCCTCTAAGACGATTGGACTATGAAGCAAATCACCCAGCCCAAATAAATTATATACATTAACCAGTAATGGATATTGGATAAGTCCAACGTTGAAAAGCTCAAGTTGAGCCTTTTTGCTTTCATCGTCTAGCTGTTTTTAAACAGGACAAAAACAGCAAGAGGTAGCTCACACGGAGAAACCAAGGACTCTCCACTCATATGCCACGTTTCTACTAGTACATGTACCTACTCAATGCAACTCAACCCAACTCGGCATGATTTGTAGTGCTTGCCATTAGGTCCTGGTACCAGGTACCAGACACTTTTTAGTACCCACTCAGCCGGTGTTCCAAGTGATCTGAGACAATCCAAAAATGTGACGTTGAAGAAGAGCATGCCACTATTGGCCAGGGAGTGTCGTCATTAGCTGAGTCATGAGAGCAACTTCTTCACCAGAATCAAATGTGACCAAAATGTTTCCATGGCGGTCTCATGGTGGCAGACAAGCAATGAGTATATCAGGAAGAATCCGAGCTATTGGACCCATTGAGTTGCATGACTTCTGCCTGTGCTGCTATATTGACTCCACCCACATTAAGGTGGTATGCAGTTGTAATGGAAACAAAACAAAAGTCGAGTTGAGTCGCGCTGAGTAGGTACTAGTAGAAAAGCAGCATTACAGAGTAGCAACTTGTCAGTCACACTTTAGGCCTGTCCCGAAGCATAGCTTGCTTTATCCTCTTTTTTGACTCTGGGGATCCTAATTTATAAAATGAACATCATGTTATCTTAATACAGCTTGTAACTAGACATTAAGACCATGAACCCATCATCATTTATTGAGGACACCAATCGAGGGAGCCAAAGCATAATTTTCCCATAGACACCTCCTGCTGGCCATTAGAAAGAATGCAGGTTTAAGGCAATTTTGCATCAGCTTCACTTTTTAAACCTGAAAGTTATGTCCATCTTTTATATACAGTCTATGGTCTCATGGAACCTACCATTGATGCAACATCTTAACCTGACAAAGCATAAATCTTTTTAGTCTAAAGATGGTGAATGAAACCTTTTTACAAAGAGTGAGTGTCACATGGTGACTCTAGTGCTGAACTTGCCAATGGCAGAGCATCTGGTGTCAGTCTTCAACCCAATGTCAGTGGGAGAGGAGAGGACACTGTTTTTTTCACAGTTGTAAAGTTGACAATTACATGTAGCTGCATTATTTAAATATATTTTTCATAACTAACATAAGTAATTGCAGAGGCTGATTCAGTGCATTCTGCTTGTAAACAACCTGTTTCTTACAAGGTCGAGGTTGAAGCACAGGTCAAGGAGGAGGAGTAGCCGCAATCTTCAATTCCAGTTTAGTAATTAATCTAAGACCAAGGCAAAATTTTAATTCTTTTGAAAGCCTGTCTGATTTCTCAGACTTTTTATCTGATTTAGTGCTCAGTTCAGATAAAATAATTATAGTGGGTGACTTTAACATCCATGTAGATGCTGAAAATGACAGCCTCAACACTGCATTTAATCTATTATTAGATTCAATTGGCTTCTCTCAAAATGTAAAGGAGCCCACCCACCACTTTAATCATACTCTGGATCTTGTCCTGACATATGGCATAGAAACTGAAGACCTAACAGTATTCCCTGAAAGCCCCCTCCTGTCTGATCGTTCCTTAGTAACATTTACATTTACTTTAATGGATTACACAGCAGTGGGGAATCAGTTTTATTACAGTAGGAGTCTTTCTGAAAGTGCTGTAACTAAGTTTAAGGATCTAATTCCTTCATTATTATGCTCTTCAGTGCCATGTGCCAACACAGTGCAGAGCAGCTACCTCAATTCTGCTCCCAGTGAGGTAGATTATCTCAGTCAATAGTTTTACATCCTCACTGCGTGCGACTTTGGATACTGTGGCTCCTCTGAAAAGGAAAGCCTCAAATCAGAAGTGCCTGACTCCGTGGTATAATTCACAAATGCGCAGCTTAAAGCAGATAACCCGTAAGCTGGAGAGGGAATGGCGTCTCACTAAATTAGAAGATGCTCATTTAGCCTGGAAAAAGAGTTTGTTGCTCTATAAAAAGGTGCTCTGTAAAGCTAGGACATCTTACTATTCATCATTAATTGAAGAAAATAAGAACAACCCCAGGTTTCTTTTCAGCACTGTAGCCAGGCAGACAAAGAGTCAGAGCTCTGTAGAGCCGAGTGTTCCTTTCACGTTAACTAGTAATGACTTCATGGATTTCTTTACAAATAAAATTTTAGACATTAGAGAAAAAAATTATTCAAAACCATCTCCAAGATTTATCTTCATGTTCAGCTGCTTTCAGTACTGCTGGTATTTGCTTAGACTCTTTCGCTCCAGTTGATTTTTCGGAGTTAACTTCAATAGTTACTTCCTTCAAACCATCAACATGTTTAAAATTCATCACAGTACAGAAACAGAATTAGTGAAAGCTACAAATGACCTTCTTACAGCCTCTGACAGTGGACTCATCTCTGTTCTTGTCCTGTTGGACCTCAGTGCAGCTTTTGATACTGTTGAACATAACGTTTTATTGCAGAGATTAGAGCATGCCATAGGTATTAAAGGTACTGCACTGCAGTGGTTTGAATCATATTTATCTAATAGACTCCAATTTGTTCATGTAAATGAGGAGTCTTCTTCACACACTAAGATTAATTATGCAGTTCCACAGGGTTCTGTGCTAGGTCCAATTTTATTTACATTATACATGCTTCCCTTAGGCAGTATTATTAGAAAGCATTGCATAAATTTTCATTGTTATGCAGATGATCCTCAGCTTTATTTATCCATGAAGCCAGATGACACACATCAATTAGTTAAACTGCAGGAACATCTTAAAGACATTATGGCCTGGATGACCTCTAATTTCCTACTTCTCAAATTCAGATAAAACTGAAGTTCTTGTACTCGGCCCCACAAATCTTAGAAACATGGTGTCTAACCAGATACTTACTCTGGATGGCATTACTTTGGCCTCCAGTAACACTGTGAGAAATCTTGGAGTCATTTTTGACCAGGATATGTCCTTCAATGCACATATTAAACAAATATGTAGGACGGCTTTTTTACATTTGCACAATATTTATAAAATTAGAAACATCCTTTCTCAGACTGATGCTAAAAAGTTAATCCATGCATTTATTACTTCTAGGTCAGACTATTGTAATTCATTATTATCAGGCTGCCCTAAAAGCTCCCTGAAAAGCCTTGAGCTGATTCAAAATGCTGCAGTTAGAGTACTGACAGGGACTAGAAAGAGAGAGCATATTTCTCCCATATTGGCTTCTCTTCATTGGCTCCCTGTTAAATTCTAGAATAGAATTTAAAATCCTTCTCCTCACATGCAAGGTCTTGAATAATCAGGCCCCATCTTATCTCAAAGACCTTATAGTCCCATATCACCCCAATAGACCACTTCGTTCTCAGACTGCTGGCTTACTTGTGGTTCCTAGGATACTTAAAAGTAGAATGGGAGGCAGAGCCTTCAGCTTTCAGGCCCCTCATCTGTGGAACCAGCTACCAGCTCTGAATTCGGGAGACAGACACCCCCTCCTTATTTTTAAGATTAGGCTTGAAACTTTCTTTTTTGATCAAGCTTATAGTTAGGGCTGGATCAGATGACCCTGAACC
>JAMQGT020012997.1:0-56551 GCA_024447675.2 Pterophyllum scalare | reverse complement strand
TGTGTGTGTGTGTGTGTGTGTGTGTGTGTGTGTGTGTGTGTGTATATATATATATATATATATATATATATATATATATAAACACAGAATGTATCCTAATTTCAAGAGCAAAACTCTACTAATTCAACATACCTTTTGTATAAACAGCAATATTTTTTTCAGGCAATTATTTGTTACTTATTATAATGAATATCATGACTATTTTTTTGCAGGACCGAAAGGACCTAGCCCCTGACATCTATTACACGCACCTCCTCGTCTCCAACCTAATCCAGCTCTGCGCTCCAGTCTTTTGGGGTGGCTAAACTGGAAGACCATCATCAGACCACCACCATTATCGCTGACACTCTTTTCTTCTTTGGTGTGATAACCAGTCTCAACTTCAAAACATGCATTGTCCTGGAAAGGTATTTGTCTTCATATGTCTTTCAGTGTGAGGGCACTTGCACGTCTCTGAACATTTTATTGCACCGTGAAGCATCCTTATCGTCTGCATTGTGTTTTTCTGTACTGTGATAATAAGAACATCTTTTTGTCTTGTGTTGTAGGTATTTTTTTATCGCCTGGCCACTGTTGGACTTCTTAAGACAAACTAAGGGTTCTGTGCTAGTCTCTGTTCTGATCTGGGTCATCTGTGTTATCACTATCCCTCTTGCAATAGTACTACACCACTATGAACGCATCCTTGTGTTTGGCTTGTACCCTGTCCCTGTGTTCATTCTTTGTCTAGCAGGGGCTCTCAAAGCTGCGCCTGCTGTCACCTCAGTTCCTGCTGAGGAAAAACAAAGAATTGTAGGAACTTTGGTTCTGTTGCAGTTAAATTACTTTGTTTTTATCTTACCTGCTTTAAGTCTAGCTTTTGCCAGAAATATAAAATTGGCTATGATTCTGCTTAGTTCATTTGTGGACTTGATTCCGGGATTTTTCATGCACAAAGGGCTCATTGACAGGCTGCTCTCACGTCTGTGCTGCTGCAGTACAGACAGGCACCACGGCAGAAGTCAGCAGCACATCACCAGTGTGAGTGACTTTAGCACAAACAGGTGGTCTGAATGTTGCCAAACACATGATTGGAGAGATGCCAGAGGACTTAAAAGAACTAACTCCTTAAAAATAACCGTGGCAGTGGTAAGGAGAAATTCAGATCAAACAGGTGGAAACGTCTGACAGAACCAGGCTCAGGGAGGGGCAGCCATCTGCAGTTTCATACAGCTAACAGAAAGCACAGTTTTGTGCCAATGAAAATTACAAATGATTTTATTTTCACTTCTGAATGCTTCATATTGCACACATCTTTAAAAACAATTCTACACTTATTATATTTTTTTTCACAATTGGCCTATTATTTTGTATCTCCTTTCCATTTTACCTTTCCATTTAATTTGGTTGCCTTTTTATTTGCAGCAGTGTACTCAGCAATATGTAATGCTAATAATATTGTAATATGTAGTAATGTGTGTTGTAATATATAGGCATACTTCAGTATTGATTTATTCACACAACAGATATAGAATAGTGCAACCCAGGTTACCACAGACTCTGTGCAGATACTACAGAGATGAGAGGCGATTATACTGTGTTCCAACTTATAACAGAGCTTTAAAAAAAACAGTAGCTGCTCACAGTCTTTTTTTTCCTTTTTTTTAAATATGTTAAATATATTTTTTATTATGCCTTCTATTAGAAGAAGTGTTAAACGTGGCAGTCTTGGACTTGCTTGCAGACTTTGAAATTCCTGTAAAGAAACTATTTGGCTCAGTTTTCCTTGCTGGATTTATGACGAATTGCAATAGGTTAACTTTACAGTTTTTTTGTTGTGTTATTGGTTATTGGTTTTTTGCTTTAAAAGGAGCTTCGTGTACATTTTATTACATAAGCATTTAATTAAAAAGGTACAAAACTGATCAAGTCTTCACCTAAAAATAGTGCCTTTCTCAGTACTATAGTTAGAATGGACTTCTGCATAAAAAACATAGAAGTATTAGAGATTAATTTTTATATTACTCATTCATTAACAGTGCACATGTAATTGTAATTGTGAGTAATTTAGCCTGTTTCTGTTTACACTGGTGTAAAAAGAAGAGGGGCTGCAATGCCATGGTAAAACTGGCCCACCTTTTTTTTGAGTCGTGTTGCAAGAAGTTACTGGGTACTCAGAAATATACAAACACAAAAAGCAAATGAGCAAAACAGCAAAAGATAAATAAAAACTCTCCCTGGAGTCTGCACCTTAACAGTTACTGAAAGACTAAAGAGACAGACAACACAGACAATGAATATCACTATTACTACACCCCTACCACGCCTTGTATTTATGCTCTTCATCTTCCTTTGTTCAAGATTTCTACTGAATCTGCACTTTTGGAGATAATCATCCGCCATATTTGGCAGACTGTATGATAGGGGCTCTCATCTACCATCTAGAAGGGCACAAACATCCTGGAGCTGTACACTAGCCAAACACTGGAGAGAGTTTAGGGCCAAGTTTGCCTAAGGGCTTGTTGTGAGGACAGATTTACGCTTTTCTGGCAACAGTTGGGATAGGTGTCCTCATGACAAACCCTGATGAGGGCTTTCTAACAAACTGCCGAGCTAGGCATGAATTTGACTTAGGCAAGAAGTTCAATCTGCGGCCACAGCAGAAGACCATAGACCTCAAATCCTCCTACCACTTTTAGACACACAATATGCATTTTTATTCAGTGTAAAAGGCATTTTAGTTGCCAATAAACAGAAGTAGGAATAATATATTTAAATATCAGCATTGGGGCAATAAAAATATCCAACATTTGCTGCCATTAGTTTTTATTACAGTTTACACATGTTCCAACTTTTTAGGAATTGTGATTGTTTAAGCTCCTTTTCCTTCCCCCTTCATCTCTCTCTGTGCACACCCACACCTCCACCAATTAGATGTCAGTCCAGCAAATGAGTGAATAAACAGAAATTTCTTATACATTAACATCAACTTTTCTTTTGCAACAAATTAGATGAAATACTTATGGCATTTAAACACTCATCATATGAACTTTGCAATTTTAAAAGTTATTCACATATATGACCTTAACCCACATTCAATCTACTTGTATTTGCACTTATCACTACTCCTATTTGTTTCTAAATATTCATTGATTTCCTACAAGGTTATGCCAGTTTGTTTGTTTTTTTAATATTTGCAATGACACAAATCTGTGAGTCTATAAAGACTATTTTATGTTTGGCCAGTAAATGGAGACACATGGTGTTCATAATGATGTGTTCAGAGGGTGTTTTATGCAATAAAGATGTGATCATAAATTACTGCTCTGTCATCAGGTCTCTATGATGTAATGTGAGTCAAATCAAGCCGAGTTAGTGCATTACCAATAAACATATTTACAGTCTTCACATTGATACAAAGGCTTACTGCAAGCACAAAAGAAAATGCTTCAGTAGGCTAAACTCATAATACTGACTGACTCTTCAATATTCAATTCAATTCCATTTTATTTATATAGCGCCAAATCACAATGAACAGTCGCCTCAAGGCGCTTTGTATTGTGGGTAAAGACCCTACAATAACACAGAGAAAACCCAACAGTCAAAATGACCCCCTATGAGCAAGCACTTGGTGACGATGGGAAGGAAAAACTCCCTTTTAACAGGAAGAAACCTCCAGCAGAACCAGGCTCAGGGAGGGGCAGTCATCTGCTGCGACCGGTTGAGTTGAGGGAGAGAGACAGGACAAAAGACATGCTGTGGAAGAGAGACAGAGATTAATAATAATGATTAAATACAGAGTGAAGTATAAACAAGTAAATAAGGTGAATGAGAAGAAACAGTGCATTATGGGAAACCCCCTTCAGCAGCCTAGGCCTATAGCAGCATAACTAAGGGGTGGTTCAGGGTCATCTGATCCAGCCCTAACTGTACAGCTTGATCATAAAGGAAAGTTTTAAGCCTGATCTTGAAAATAGAGAGAGGGTGTCTGTCTCCCGAATCCAAGCTGGGAGCTGGTTCCACAGATGAGGGGCCTGAAAGCTGATCATTTTAAGATTGAAGCATCAATAATTGGAAAGACTTCTTTGAACAGTCTAGTAGGAATGGGATCTAATAAACATGTTGCTGGTTTGGAGGAAGTAACTATTGAAGTTAACTCCAAAAGATCAACTGGAGCCAAAGAGTCTAAACAAATACCAGCAGTGCTGAAAGCAGCCGAACATGAAGATAAATCTTGGAGATGGTTTTGAATAATTTTTTCTCTAATGTCTAAAATTTTATTTATAAAGAAATCCATGAAGTCATTACTAGTTAAAGTAAAAGGAATACTCGGCTCTACAGAGCTCTGACTCTTTGTCAGCCTGGCTACAGTGCTGAAAACAAACCTGGGGTTGTTCTTATTTTCTTCAATTAATGATGAATAGTAATCTAATTTAGTGAGACACCATCAACTGTCCTCATAAGTTGTGTAAGACTTTCTTCTTTGACAAAAGGATGGACAGTTTAGTAACTGTTAAACATTGTAAACTTTCTGCGTTACCTCCTTTCTTTTGTACTGTTGATGTCCTCTAACTGAAGCGAAGCAGCAAGCCCTGCAGTACTGGGCAAAGTTTGGAGGTGGGAGGGATCAGAGTCTGCCGCTTTAGTCAGCGCTAACCAATAGGTACACGTTTTACATCGTTCGGCTTTGGCCGCCACCCAGGATGTTCATGTTCTCAGCACTCAAAACTCTTCGAGTTCAACCAAAAACCTAAACCAAAAGTTTGCGAATTGTAACCAAAGATTTCTGACATGCGCAAATAAAAGTTTGTTTTGCAAATAACTTTTTCTCTTCATGAGAAAAAAATGAGTCATTTGAATAAAAAAAGTTTTATAAACAAAACTTTATTTTTCCAAAATAAAATATTCCATTACAAAAAAAAAATATTTCATTGCAATTCCAAAAGTTTTAACCACAATTTATTTTTTTTGATTGAGATTAGCTTTTGTTTGATTGAATAATATTGAGAAAAATTTAGCTCCATAGTAGCTCAGATGGGCGTCTTATGTATTCTGGTGTAAACTGCCCGGCCTAAAGAGCTGTAAACACAGCAGTGCATCTGGAAGGCCAGATACACAATAAAGGAGATGAAGAGCCTAATCTTGATCTTGCAAAGACAATTAATATCGCTAATTTTATCTTGCTGTTGCTGATACAAAAATTGCATCTGCACTGTTTTAGTTCATTTACTTATTTTGCAGATTCAGTTGTTTGTGTTAACCTCCTGAGACCCTGCGTCCACATAAGGATACATTACATTATGGCTTTGCTGCACTTCATACTTCATTCTGCTCAATAGTGTTTTATACTTTAAGTCATGTTGTCTTTGTTGTGTTGTGCTATAAAATAATCCCATTGTCCACATCTGAGGACATTTTTTTTCCCGACAAAGGTATGTAACAACCATGTACCAAAGGTAGAGCCTGTGTAACAGCTGCATGACCTAAGACACCTGTCTCCCCTCTTTGTTCTGTTGTTTGTGTTTCTTGGATGGGTGTTCTGTTAACTGCAGTTTCCTCATTGCGGGACTAATAAAGGCATTCATTCATTCATTCATTCATTCATTCATTCATTCATTCATTCATTCAAGCCTCAGGTCTTCTGGGCCCCTGGTGGGCTGTGGATGGCCCGGGTCCCCTGCGTCCTTCCTTGTTTACCACCTGAGGGGTGTGATTGCAGCTTCTTGCCCTCATGATATGTAATATGACAGAGGCACACACACACACACACACACACACATTACTACAAACCACAGCTAGATTGTGTGTATATGTATATGCTGTGTATAGACAAGTGAATATGTGTATGTATGTGTATCTACGTTTGTGTATCTGTTTTTCTGGTTCCTCCCCTTCCTTCCTTCCTTCCTTTTTATCCCTCGTCTTCAACCAATCAATCAGCTACTTTTCATTGCGAGTGTTAATGCAAGTAAGTGGGGGTGTGGGGTGTAAAGAAGCCATTCAACTTCCCCTTTAAAAGCGATCAGTGAAAAACTTCATGTTGCAAAATTTACTGACAAATGACGCTGGAGACAGTCCTGAGGTGAGTAAGGGCAGTGTGAACTATCTATGCTCTGCTTTTTTCTACTTGAACAGTAGCACAGTTATGAAGAAGCTGCCTCATGATGAGGCAGTATTGTGAGATGGCTTACTGATGTCATACAGTGTGACTGCGTTCTTTCATGCTTGCAGTGTGCTTCTGTATAAATGATAGTGGGGTTTTTTTAAAACAAACTACAAAAGATGTACAAAAGGGACAATTACACATTTTTTATGTGTTTTGTGTTTTTTAAAATGGTATTATTTTCATAATGTCTTCTTCCATACTAGTAACTCTGAACAGCTGCCTGCTCTCTGACAGGCACATCGGGATTTATTTTTTCTCCCTCTCAGCTTCACCTTCACCATTTGTTACACCAGATGACTTGTCTAAAATTATGTGCAGAAAAGCAGGCAGCCATTGTGTGCCTTGCAGAGAGCGGCAGATGGAGAAGGGCAGGCTGCATATGCACATCTTTAAGGCCACCATCACTCCTGATGGCTACTCTACCAAAAACAGCACAAATGCGGTGCATATTTTCATATTTCTAGGCTTCTCGTTCAATGCGGTACACGTGAAAATAAATAAAAATCCAACACCTATAACAGTCTGGAAAGGTTAACCCACAGACTCTCTCCATTAGAGATACATACATTTAGGACCATGTATGTGTGCCCCCAGTGGATTTATAGCAGAGACATAGCTGGCCAGATCGTGGTCTGATCGCATGAAGACACTGTACAGTGGGAGACTCTGGAGACAAGCTGTAGGCTACCAAACAATTAGACCTTAGGAGGGGTGATCCTATTTTCTGTGCTGCTACTTTTTATGTTTGCTGAACAAAAACAGAAATTATTTTCCTTACTTTTGTTTGGTTTGGTCTGCCGAAAGCTCGAGCTGGTCCAGCTGGCCCTGACATATCCGACCATCTCAGGACAAACTGTGAAGTATATTTCAGACGCTCATATTTTTCTTTTTAGTTGGCTTCTTAACCATTTTTAGCCATGGTTTCATGTCTACATAAGAACAGCATTAACCATTTCCACTGACTTCTCTTTTCAAATAACCGGTTGTTTTCTAAAGAAGAAAAGTCTTTAAGCAACACGTCACAGAAAACCAGCTGGAGATGGAGCCTGTCCGTGTGGTGCTGTGGAGCAGCTCATGTCTCTGCCTTTCTCTGACCATACTGGTCATCTTTTGTGCTTGTCGTTTGGTGTGTAACAGTCTTTTTATGTTTATGTGTTTATGCTTTTATGGCAGTATAGGAACAATTTAAAGATTTACTGCCAAAGACCTACACAACCCCCCCCCCCACACACACACACCATAGTGTAATAATAATAATAATAATAATAATAATACATTTTATTTATAGGTGCCTTTCAGGGCACTTAAGGTCACCTTACAGGTAAAAACAGTCAAAGACAGCAAAAGAGAAGCACAATTACACAGTAGAAAAAATTAACAAAAAAAAAGTGTAATACTCACACACTTTATCCAAAGCACACTCTCTGTTGAATTACCTTTGAATTATATTCACAGTATTCAATCATTGTGTCTTTAGGGAAAAATATTCATAACCATCTCATGGTCATATCTTTGAGTAATACTGATACTCTGGACTCTTTCTGAGTTAACTTCAATAGTTACTTCCTTCAAACCATCAGTGTGTTTGTTAGATCCCATTCCTATGAGACTGCTCAAAGAAATCCTGCTATTAATTAATGCCTCAATCTTAATTAATCATAAATATTTAATTGAATATTGGCCACAGGCCTTCAAGGTGGCAGTAATTAAACCGCTACTTAAAAAGCCATCACTGACCCAGCTGTCTTAGCTAACTATACTTCAATCTCCAACCTTCCTTTTCTCTCCAAAATCCTTGAAAGAGTAGTTGTAAAACAGCTAACTGATCATCTGCAGAGGAACGGTTTATTTGAAGAGTTTCAGTCAGGTTTCAGAATTCATCACAGTACAGAAACAGCATTAGTGAAGGTTACAAACGATCTTCTTACAGCCTCTGACAGTGGACTCATCTCTGTGTTTGTCCTGTTGGACCTCAGTGCAGCTTTGATACTGTTGATCATAACATTTTATTACAGAGATTAGAGCATGCCATAGGTATTAAAGGTACTGCACTGCAGTGGTTTGAATCATATTTATCAAATAGACTCCAATTTGTTCATGTAAATGGGGAGTCTTCTTCACACACTAAGGTTAATTATGGAGTTCCACAGGGTTCTGTGCTAGGACCAATTTTATTTACATTGTACATGCTTCCCCTAGGCAGTATTATTAGAAAGCACTGCATACATTTTCATTGCTTTGCAGATTATACCCAACTTTATCTATCCATGAAGCCAGATGACACACATCAATTAGTTGACCTCTAATTTCCTGCTTCTAAATTCAGATAAAACTGAAGTTCTTGCACTTGACCCCACAAACCTTAGAAAGATGGTGTTGAACCAGATACTTACTCTGGATGGCATTACCTTGGTCTCCAGTAACACTGTGAGGAATCTTGGAGGCAGAGCCTTCAGCTTTCAGGCCCATGAAACCAGCTCCCAGTTTGCATTCAGGAGACAGACACGAGGCCCAAAACTTTCCTTTATGATAAAGCTTATAGGCTTTATCATTTAGGGCTGGATCGGGTGACCATGAACCCTCCCTTAGTCATGCTGCTATAGGCCTAGGCTGCTGTTCTGAATATTTATTTTTCCCTCTCTCTGCATTTATACACCACTCTGGATTTAATCATTAGTTCTTATTAAGCTCTTCCACATTGTGTCTTTTTGGTGTTATTTAAATAAAATTGAATTGAACTGATGAACACAAGAGAGATAAAGAAGAGAGTGCAGGGGTGAAAGAAGGATAGCAGCAAGAGTGAAATGGAAGGTTTACAAGATGATAGTGAGAGCTGCTATGATGGATGGTTTGTGGCATTTAACTAAAGGGGATCATGACAGAATTCTTTTCATTGATCTGCTTCCTTTTTTTAAAAAAATAAATAAATTTCTGTTTCTTTCTCCTTCAGGCCTTTTGGTAATTGTTCAGCTGGTCAGTACATTCCCCCTGTTTTTTTGTTTTGTTTTTTTAATGTACCAGATCATTTATTTTGGCCACTCCCAAAGTTTCTTTTAGGTTCATTCGGTTTTTATCTGTTTTTGCATTTTTCAAATCCCTCAGTGTAAGAACAGCGATGGGGGCTATTAGTGGAATACAGAAACAGCGAAGACAGAAAAATTAACTCATCACTGCATCACTGACAATTTATATAATCACCATTGTACATTTTTAGAGTCTTTTTAAGACATTCCATCATGTTTATTACTTTTTTAATGTAACTTTAATTAATTTTTCCTCCAGGTGCAAAGAAATACAGCCTTTATCACCTATTACACAAACCTCCTCATCGCCACTGTTATCCAGATCGGCACTATCATCACAATCGTGTCAAAACCAGATGATCGTAAAACCTCCAACATTTCTTCCCTTGTCTTCTACCTTGCTGTGATGGCCAGTCTTTACTTCAAGCTCTGCATTGCTCTGGAAAGGTACCTGTCTGTCAGTGTGTGTTCTGCCTCCGAACATTATATTTCAATGTGAAGCATCCTTGTGGTCAGAATTACACAGTTTTGTACTGTCATAATCAGAACACCTGTCTGTCTTGTGTTGCAGGTATTTTTTCGTTGCCTTCCCGCTGTTGGACCGCATGAGACCAACTCAGGGTTCTGTGCTGGTCTGCGTTCTGGTCTGGGCTCTTTTTATTGTCTCTATACCTTTTGCCGTCGTCTTACAACAATATTTCCGTTTAAATTTTTTTACCCTCCTCCCTGGTTCTCTGTTCATCTACTGTCTAGTTGAGATCTTACACTCTCTGCCTGCTGCCAGCTCAGTGCCCACAGAGGAAAAACAAAGAATTGTGGGAATTGTAGTTTTCTTGACATTTAACTACATTCTGCTGATGCTTCCTACAATGATGCTTTATACTTTCATGGTCTCACTGCATTATCACTTTGATATTGACATTCCAGATATCATTTTGACTTTGTCTCTTCTCAGTCCTTTTATGGACTTGAGTCTGTTTCTCTTCATGCGGAAAGGGCCCATCGACAAGCTGCTGGCCTGTCTGTGCTGCTGCAGTATTGAGAGCACTGCAGCGGGTGAAGATCATGAGTGACTGATGGGAGCTGACAGAGGGTTCATTTCAGCAGAGAAAAGGGGAGAAAAATGGGACGCAAATGGTGACAGAGATACAGAAAATTTAAAAAAAAAAGTGTAGCTACACAAACAGCTGCCTTTACAGCTTTGATTTCAAATAAATATCTGACATCAGCTTTAATTTTTTAAAGTTCTGCTCTCAGCTGAAACATCTTCTGCCTGTAAAACACATGAAATCCAGTTCAGGGTCAGTTTGCACCCACTGGTGGTAACAGGAAGCACACGTCTGAGTAACCGCATCCTGTCTGATGAGAAAACTGAAACAAAGAACACGATGATTCAGCAACACTTTATTCTTACAGGGGAGCAGTTACAGCCAGCTCGCCGGGGCAGTCGGTGCGAGCCATTTTTATACATACTGTGTACAGCAAACTTTGCAGTATGAGGTAAAGAAGAAGAACTGCCTCTGTAGCTTCTCACAGCGCTGGAATGTGATGACACTGCACTTCTGATTTCAGCTCTTAGCAGCAAACACAGCGTTCAAGGTTAAAGTGCGTTCCCACAATGCAACTCATTGCCACGCTCTGAGCAGCTGTATAACTTCTAACGGTGCTTATAAAGTTTCATAACGTAACTTCAAGAATAAAAGATTAAACCCAACAACTTAGAGGTGTGATTAATTTTAAAAAAAAGTACATTCTCCCAAAAAAATCATCTCTGAATGTTTCTTTATTCCATCAAATGTTCTTCTTTTCTTTTGCTTATTTAGAGCATCTTTATCTTTTTAGTTTCTCACGTATGTCTCATAATTTTATGTATTTATATTAATGTTTCTGGGTTATAATCAATGGCACTTCATCTTACTTTTATGTGCATTTATATTATCTATTATGTTCAGCTTTACAGGACATGCACGAGAGTGTAAAAGCAAAGTTGAACATTTTATAATAACTTCATAGCCTTGTCATGCAATGCAATTTTTTTTAAAGTCTGTTTTCTGTGATATAAGATATTACAGAATGTTGATCATCTAAAGCCTTTTGTGTATGTATTATCTTTATGCAAGCTTTTATTTCTTATAAAAGGATAAAATAGTTATGTTGATGCTTCGGTGTGCGAGGTGTCATTTTTGCCATTATTGATGGTTTTTTAAGTCAAAGACATGATTTCTGTTTCTTTGTTTAATTCTTGGTTGATGCTTAAAAAATACAATAATCTTCAGCAGAACTTTTTTTTTCTAAAAGTCTGTACTAACACCAAAGGAAGATCTGAAACCTGATAAACAGCACGTATGGTTTACTTTAGATTGATGCAGCATGAAGAACTTTGGGTTTTCATTCAGAGAGCAAAATTTCAACACTGGCTGCGATATAGAGATTCACTGTGAGACAAAGAAAAGGACAGAAATGATCGGCAGTTTAATCTGTAAATGTTAAACTGAGTTTTAAAAGTAGAAATGTAACCTACAACTAACTACATGAAACGGTTACATCTGCACTTCAGTCCAGCGGATGTGAAGAGTTAAAAATAAAGGGGGGGGGGATTCAAGTTTTAAAAAAGGAGCCAAGGAGTCAAAGTTGGCAATAAAATAAAGGTTTTTAATTAATATCCATAGCTATAAAAAAGATGGACAAGCTGGCAGCAAAATGAGAAAAACACAACAGAACCCTGAAGCCGGTCAAATACGAAAACTAATGGGTTGAAAACAACCTCAGAGCAGGACTAAGCAATCACACCACACTGCTCACAGACTGCCACGGCTCTCTGAGCCACAGCTATCACAGCAGGCCCCGATAGGCCATAACAGCAACATTAACAGGAGAGAGGACACAAAGACTGAGAGACAGCACATACACACTGGTGAGAGAAAGAAGAAGGCACAGATGAACTGAGTCGACAATAATGAGGGCAGAAACAGGAACAGGAACAATAAAGTCACACAGAGTAAAAATAGACTGAAGTATGTTCAGATTGTGCATATGCTTTATATAATATACGCATGCCATCAGCGATCCTTATCAAACTTCTTTTACAGCTTTTACTGTCATCTCTCTCCCCCTCAGCCGGGGCCTCCTCAGCCCTGTCTGCAAGAAGAGCTCGTGCTGACCATCATGTTCTCCATTTGCTGTCTTTCCCGGAGACACCAGGCTCAGTAGAACACGCACATCCAAAGTAAAGGGTGCAGGGAAAACGAAGAATCAGTGGAAAACAGAATTCTGCACACCAGAGCGCTCCTTTAAAATTATTTAATCTGAACACACCTTAAAAGGTAGTGACGTTTCACTTCCTGAGCGATACATCGTCAGCAATATACCATCTGGTCATTTTCGCTGCGGGCATTGCACTCAATGCAACTTCACTCTCAAAACCAATATTTTTCATCTCCCACGATTGAGGGCATCGTTACATGTCAGACCACTAACGTCATATACATGCTTAAAGGCCCGTGTGGTTTGGCCTCTGTTGGCAAGACCACACAACAGCTGAAAACTAGAATATCAGAACATCGCTCAAATATCCGTAACCATGATATTAAAAGCTTGGTTGCAATTCATTTTACTCAGGCCGCACACAACGTATCTTCTTTACGTTAGTGTGGCATAGAAGCCATAAAAACATCGTGACGTGGCGGCAATATTAATTCTGTCTCACTTAAGAGAGAAGCGTTTTGGATATTTACCCTTAACACTTTATCTCCTTATGGTCTTAATGAAGAATTCAATTTGAGACCCTTTCCTTAATTTTTAATTTCGATCCTTATCCCTTGCCACTCCTAATTTAGTATTTCAGTTTTTCAGTGTTGCATCATTTCATTATTTATTATCATATCATTGTATAACTGTATACTTATTTCTCTTACACTGTTTTTCAACTTTTTGAATCTTATTTATTTATTATATATCATATGTATTCTTATGTCCTTGTGATTAGCCCATAAGATTTATTTACTAAATTTTCAAGGCCTTTTCAGTTTGTAAAGCACATGTTAGGATTGTATATGAATAGTCTTTTTAAAGTTTTTATCTTTATTAATTTACCACGACTAACCATGATTGGTTTTGTGTGAGTCTGTCCTCCCTTTTTTTTCCATATTAGGGCACTGAGCAATCACAATTGTATGACCACCTTAAGAGTGGGCGGATATATAGACTCATTAAGTCTGAAGAAGGCCACGTTGGCCCGAAACGTCTCTACTTTTTAAGGTCTGTTCAGATTAAATATTTTTCAAGGAGTGCTCTGGTGTGTGGAATTCTGTTTTCCATTTCCCGGAGAGACCGCCTATCCTCTTCATCCAGCAGCATTTATTCTTCACCTGAATTTGTCTGAATAAAATACTTCATAGCTTTAAAAATGAATCACACTGGATTGCCACTAATTAATTTCTAATTCTATGTTCCACATTGGTTGTGTGTCGCTCTGTAAGTCCTGGGACAGGCTGCTGACCTGTCCAGGGTGGGCCCTGCCTCCCACCCTATGACAGCTGTGATGGACTCCAAGAAGCAGAAATGAGGTGAAGGACACTTTGTCTACTGGGAAACTCAAAGTGCGTTTTTGACTGTTGCTGGCCGCATGTTCAGGCTACTGTCATATTTGCACACATAGGTTTGCTCCAAGAAAATAAAACATTATTATATTTAATTTATTGTTTCCTGATGAGCTGAGAGGGGTCTGCTCAAGAGTGGCTAAAGGGCTCCTTTACCTGGGGGGCAGATTGAAGTGATTCTTCCTTTCAAATGAATTGAGCAACAACCTGGAAACAAAAACTGTTTTTACTCTGAAAATCCAAGAACTACCCTGCATTGTGGGTGTGGGTGTGAGTGTGAGTGTGAGTTTGACTGCATGTGGGTGGTGGGCGGGGTAAAGTAATACAACTTCCCCGTTCAAGACACGGTGAACTGAGCTAGAACCCTGAAAATATAAAGCTGGCTCTAAAAATCGTCGCTCTTGTGTGCATTTGTCTGTGAGTGGAGGATGGAGTGTTTTAAAGTTGGCTACCACAACTTCCTCTTTCAGGACCGACGGAGAAAGACATCATGTTCCAGACGTCACTGACTGATTCAGCTGGAGGCATTCCTGAGGCAAGTAAGGGCAACGCGTACAGTTATTCACACGTTCTTTTGTGCTTGCTGTGAGCTTCGGTATAAATGCAGTGAATGTAAATGTGTGTGTTGGTAACTTCGCTTCCTCGTGCTCAGATTACTCAATAAAGACCTGATGACAGATCACTAATTTATGTTCATATATTTACTTCAAAGAAGTAGTAAATATATGAACATGATGAATGCAATAATACAGTTGTCTATATTACCTGTTGCCGGTTTACTAGATATAAGAATCTAATACAACATTGCTTTAGTTAATCCCGACTTTGTGAAGATTATAAACATTTCTTAAACCTACAGAGAGGTGTTTCTGTTTCTGCAGTTAGTGTGCAGTAACAGTGGATATGAAGTCTGCTTTCATATTATTATTCCAGTTGAAACGTCTCTTGAAATCATTTATGCACTACACTGTACCGTAATGTAGGATTATTCAAGTGCTATCAAATTGTTCTTGAATTGCAGCGTATCACTCTGAGTGTTTTATTCTGTGCCAGCTTTTGGGTTAATAAACATTTCAGTCATTTCAGACAGATGTACTATATTACCAAAAGTATCCACTCGTCTTTGTGGAGCTGCTTTGTGCACTGGTGTGCAGTCATGTTGGAAGCAGGAAGGGGCCATCCCCAAACTGTTCCCACAGAGTTGGGAGCATCAAATTGTCCCAAATGTCTTGGTATGCTGAAGCATTAAGAGTTCCTTTCACTGGAACTAAGGGGCCGAGCCCAACTCCTGAGGAACACCCCCCATACCCCCCCCCCATACCAAACTTTACACTTGGCACAATGCAGTCACACAGGTACTGTTCCCCTGGCAACCACCAAACCCAGACTCCTCCATCAGGTTGGCAGATGGAGAAGTGTGATTCATCCCTCCAGAGAACACGTCTCCACTGCTCTAGAGTCCAGTGGCGGCGTGCTTTACACCACTGCATCTGACGCTTTGCATTGTTTTTGGTGATGTAAGGCTTGGATGCAGCTGCCATGGAAACCCATTCCATGAAGCTCTCTGCACACGGTTCTTGAGCTGATCTGAAGGCCACGTATTAATTGACTCTGCAGAAAGTTGGGCTCAGTGGATGCTGAGGTGGATGGTACTTAGAGGTTATCAAACTGTGATTTTACGTGGCCTACCACTTTGTGGCTGAGTTGCTGTCGTTCCCAATCGCTTCCACTTTGTTATAATCCCACTAACAGCTGACTGTGGAATATTTAGCAGTGAGGAAAATTTCATGGCTGGACTTGTTGCACAGGTATCATCCTATCACGGTACCACGCTGGAATTCACTGAGCTCCTGAGAGTGACCCATTCTTTCACTGACGTTTGTAGAAGCAGTCTGCATACCTAAGTGCTTGGTTTAAATACCTGTGGAAGTGACTGGAACACCTGAATTCAAGGATTTGGATGGTGAGTGAGTACTTTTGGTGATACAGTCTAAGCCAATATCAGGACAAGCACAATTTGGTTTATTTCATGTGTTCTTAATGTCTGGTACACTTTGGTTCATCTTAGTTGTTTTTAACCTGTGGTAACCTGCTGCCTCTTCCATCTGCCATTCCAAACTACAGGTCAACAACAGTGGATCTTTAACAACAGATGGAGATGGGGCCCGTCCATTTGATGATGTGGATCAATATCGGTGTCTGCCTTCCTTTGACCATACTGGTCATCTGCTGTGTGTGTTGTGTGGTATGTAGATAATTTCTTAAAATGATGCATTTGATGATGTCTGTCAGTATCTGAACAAAATGAAGATTTTGCAAAAATAGATAAGATTAAGAGAGAAACAAATAAACACAGGGACTGTGATGGGCTAACACAGAGAGACAGACAACCATTCACACTCACATTCACACCTATGGGCAATTTAGAATCACCAGTGGACCTAACCCCACCCCAACTGCATGTCTTTGGACTGTGGGAGGAAACAGGACCAACCAGAGAAAACCCACACAGGCATGGGGAGAACAAACTCCACATACAGCAAGTCGTACCTAGGACCTTCTTGCTGTGAGGCAACCAAGGCAACCGCGCCCCTGTGCTGCCTTATTTAAATGTATGAACCTGGCGCCTCCAATTAATGAGTAATTAAAAATTGTCTGATGCTGTACATAGTTCAATAAAATAACAAAATACAAAATAATGTCAACCAAGTTGTTTTTTTTATGGGCTGCAGCCTGACAGTCTGTCCAGCTGAGGTAAATACATTATCCTCATGTGCACTGGATGTCCTTTGTCCTCCTCATTATTGTCACGCCATTATTACAGATGCCAGTAAAGCTGCAGTGGCATCTACGTAGCTCTAGAGAAGAGCAGCATAAACAGAGTAACTGTTTAAAAGTGGCAGGAAATTTCAAAACAATGTTTTAAATAGCTCAGCAAATATGACAGAGTGTGTCTGCTAGCTAAAAAAAAAACCCAAAAACACTCAGAGGAAAGAAAAGTGAGGCGAGAAGAGGAAGATGAGCTAAGAGGTGCTCCGAGGGTGGCATTTACAACACTAGAAATTTAAAGCTTACATTTTCATTTTGGTCATTTAGACATTATTATTTGCCATCGTGAAATTGCTCTGAAAACAACTTAAACTGGAGGAATATCATTGGCTGCATAATGAATTGTTAAAATTCACCTGCATTGCTGTTTAGAGTTACACATATGTTTCGTCACAATGTCTCACTGGAATTGCTCTGTGATGAGAAATTGCTCAACATGTTATCATCTAACCAATGTCATTACACTGCAAATTAGATTTTTGTGAATTACCTGTTGCATGACTCAATTTTGGCCAACCGTTAGCTTTCAGGTGACCTCACATTTGACTCTGGAATACTTTGGTATACAGAGGAGCTCATGGTCAACTCAGCGCCTGCGAAGTGTGCAGGTCCTGTGGCTGCAGAACAAGCTCACATCCCAAATCCTTTTTTTTTGGCTTTGTCCTGGTAAAACCTCTAAAACCTCATTTTGCAGCAAATCTGAATGGATATTCTGTACATGCAGTTTTTATGAAAAAAAAATTAGTTAATTTAAATAATACTTTAAAATAACTAACAAAATAAGTGTTTCAGTGTGGCTGTTGATTAGCAGAAGTTGGGTCTAGAAGGGCCATAGTTGGAGTCACCAGTTTGAATTTAAGTAGATGATGTTCTTTAGTAAGAGCAGAAAACCTGAGAACCTGAATCTACTGGAGCTCAGAGTAATTTCTCCAAGCTGTCCTGCAACACCTTATGGAAGTTACAACATATGGTTTCCCACCTGTCAAATTGCCCTTTAACCCCTGCTGATGGTGCTCCCCACCAATCACCAACCAGCTTCTGCTGTTCAGGTAACACTGTATTTTTGATACCCACCTGAAGAGATTTGGCTTGTTTGGCCCATCACACACCTCTATGAAGACCAGCAGACTGAGTTTAAGACATCTTATCATTCATTAATCTGACTTTAATAATTATGTCCTGCAGGTGCGGAGGGATCAGGTCCCTGTCATCTATTACACAAACCTCCTGATCTCCAATCTAATCCAGATGTGCACTATCATCATTATAGTGGCAAAACCAGATGACCATGAAACCTACATGATGTCTTTTGTGATTTACTATTTTGGTGTCCTGGCCAGTCTTTACTTCAAGATGTGCATTGCTCTGGAACGGTACCGATCTAGCTTTCTGTGTGTGCGTACTTGCTGTGTTTGAGTATGATATTGTACTTTGAAGCCTCCTTATGGTCAGAAATATACTATCCTGTCCTTTCTTGTGTTGCAGATGTTTTTTCATCACCCGCCCACTGCTGGACTGTATGAGGCAAACCAGAGGATCTATGCTGGTCTGTATTCTGGTCTGGGCCCTTTGTGTCATCAGCGTACCTGTTGCCGCAGTCTTGCGTCACTTTCTGCGCGTCTTTATTTTCATCCTGATCCCCGTCTTTCTATTCGTGGCCTGTTTTGCTGCGACCCTGAACGGCCTGCATGTCGCCTCCTCAGTGCCGACAAAGGAAAAGCGAAGAATTGTAGCAACTTTGGTTCTGTTACTGCTCAACTACTTTCTGATGATCTTACCTGCAATCATTGAGTTAACCTTCGAATTTCATCCATATTACATTGTCAGAGAAATAGTTTTTATCTTGTTTCTGCTCAGTCCTTTTATGGACTTGATTCTGTTTCCTTTTATGCGAAAAGGGCCCACTGACAAGCTGCTGGCTTGTTTGTGCTGCTGCAATATGGACAACACTGCAGCAGGTCATCAGTGTGACTGAAGGCACAGAGGTAAAGAAAATGACATGGGAGCATGACAGATACCAGATACTCAGGAACAAAGTCTCAATACACACCAGGAAGAGGGATAATGAGGCACAGGTGAACCCAATCAAGGCAATAATGAACATAGGAAGAGGAAGAATGTGCTAAAGAAAAATACAGAAGGCTAAATTAATGCAAGATTAATTATAAACTCCTATAAACAAAACACTGGGATGCAGAAAGGGTGAACACAGGAGACAGAAGAAGATAAGAAATACAAAAGGAAGTGAAAAGTTCTTGATAGAATATCAAGGCCTGGAGAAGTCCAACACCCACTAGAAACGAGTCCAGCCTGAAGGCGCAGAGAGCAGGTCCAGCTGAGCCCCACGGGCTAAGACCCGGCTGCCAGGCGGGTCCCTCCCCAGGTCTGGCTCCAGGGTGTTATATCCTTTGTTTAAATCTTTTTTTCCTCTTTTTCTTCCTCCCCATCCTTCCCTGCTCTTTTTCCAGTAACAGTTCCTCCTTACCTATAGATGGGCTGCTCACAGGAGGCTCACTTACTGAGCATTGACTCCACTGAATGAACTGCAACAAACCACTGAACATTGTTCTCCTTAAGAAGCACTGACTAAATTCCCACCACTTCCACCACCACGACAACGACGAGCTCCTCTGCTTCCTGTATTTCAGCTTTGATGAGAACCACTGTCTGCATCTCCATGTTACTACACCTTTCAGGCTGACGTTGCTTCTTTGAGAAAAACCAAACGATTGCAACATTGTGATTCTGCTTTAAGCAGTATCAGAACAATAAATAAACTTTTTATGTGAATGTATTGCTTTTACAATTTTATTTTATAATTCCATTTTACAGTGTTAGTTATTTTCCAGAGGATGTTCTTTACATCCATCCATCCATTCACTTCTGCTTATCCTGTTCAGGGTCGCGGGGGGGGGCTGGAGCCTATCCCAGCTGACACAGGGCGAGAGGCAGGGTAGACCCTGTACAGGTCGCCAGCCTGTCGCAGGGCCAACACAGAGAGACAGACAACTACTCACACTCACATTCACACCTATGGGCAATTTAGAGTGACCAATTAACCTAACCCCAGTAAGTGCGTGTCTTCGGACTGTGGGAGGAAACCCATGCAGACACGGGGAGAACATGCAAACTCTAAAATCTCACATATTATTAATTATGTGGGAAATATTCTACATTACAATGCTCTCTGCAACTTGAAATTATAAGGCAACATTACTTCACCTTGTGTCTGTTTTCCTCAGCAGTTTCCCATGTAAACATTGTAGCAAGCACTGACCGTTTCTATAGATTTGTATTTTTCTATAATTACTGGTGAAAATATGGCACTTTATCTTTGTTTCATAGCTCTTGTTATTGTTCCATACAGTTCTGATGCTTTATGACTTATCTTTGGTGTGAATTAATGCTGTTATTAAAGCTGCTGATCAGACCACAGTGGCTGTATTTCACTTCAGTCCAAAATGGAAATAAATATTTAAATATTTTTTAATTCACATTGATTGTGGTTTTAAGTTTGAGGCATATGATATTTAAATCTCTCAGTTCTACAGACTTTTTAAAATTTATTTATATGTTTATCATATGTGACCACTAGATGGAGACGTGTAGCTCTGAATCAAATGTGTTTAATTGTCAGTTTAACTGTGTTTCGAGTTGAAGGGTCATAGTAAACAGCCCACAGCATGAATCCTCTTGGCAGTAACTTTGCAGATATTTATAATATCGTTTTCTGATTTACTTCCAATTTAGTGTGTGACACTCTGTAACTGAAGCCAGATGTTGTTGATAGTCAAACTGAAGCGCACACTGTGGTGATTTTGAGCTGATGCAGCATCAAGCTGCTCTCACTTGTCATCTGATGTTTGTGGATTTGATGTGGCGAAAACAGGAAGTTAGTGCAAGCTACAGTTTTGAAAAATGTTATTGCTGGAGTGATCAACAGATCAACAAAGATCATGTAGAGGATAATACTGATCACATTTTCCGTTTCATGCGATCACCTGCTGATATAGTTTGAATTTTTAACAACCTGACGTTAAACACATGAGCAGTAAGAAAATCTGCTTCTTGTTATCTTTCATTAGGAAGGAAGTGTCATGGTGTTTTATTTTGCTTTATTTGGTCTGTTCGGGGTTCTTTTTGGTTGTGCAGTTTAGTTTGTCGTTTCTAGTTCCTTGTGTTTTTCCAGTGTTCAGTGTCAGGTCTGCGTCTTTGTTCCCTCGTCTCACTTCCTGTTTTATTTTGGTAATCTTCTGGTCCCTGTGCGCATTGTGCTGTTTTGCTTCCCCCTGTTCATTAGTATTATTTCGTTCACCTGTGCTCCTCATCTGTTTCCACTTCCCTCATTAACCCCTGGTGTATGTAAGTCCTGTGTTTTCTCTGCCTGTTTTGTGTCATTGTTGTGTCTTCTGCTGTGTGCGTCCTGTTTGTTTGCCCTGGGATCTTTATTTTGGTTCTGAATAGTTGTCACTGGTCCCATCCCACTCTACAGCCAATAAAGCTGAGTTTAATATTTTACTTCGGTCTGGTGTGTCCTGCACTGGGGTCCCCTCCTGTCTGCCACACAGCCGTTCTGTGACAGAAAAAGCTTTATTTGTCACATACGTATACATGCAGTGAAATTCAGTCTCTGCATTTAACCCATCACATGTGGAGTGTGTAGCGCACACAGCACAACATGAAGCAGGGGCAGGCAGAAAGCGCCCGGGGAGCAACCGGGGGGGTGAGGGCCTTGCTCAGGGGCCCACAGTGATGCCAGCCCAAGGATTTGAACCAGCGTCCTCTCCGTGATTAACCCTCTTCTTCTCCTCTAGGCCGACCCTCCCTTTATTCAGCCGTTCAAAATGCTCTAAATTTGTTTTATGTTCATAGATGTTAAAAGCATGTCTTCTTTAATGAGCTCAAGGCGCTTGTACTCTCTTCCCACTGCATTTTTTCCCCTCTCTGCACTTGGCCCCGGGTTATCCTAAGGAATGGAAGCGATTAGGACAGAAGGCCTCTGTCCCAACACCTCATCCATAAGGACAGAGCAGGGTCGTCTAGCAGAAGTGGACTGCATCATGGCCCTGGACATTTGCAATCCTAAAGGCAGAGGAGATCAAAAATGGCAGTTTGACTAAAAGTACATACAGAACTTTGTGTGTTTTTTTCCCACAAAATTGTCCCACTTCTTTTTGGCCTGCAAGGGGGTGACCTCCCCCTGCAGGCCCATCTTCTCCCGAATTGTCCTGGTCACATACAGAAAATCAGGGAAAACCACCTAAGGAACACTAGAAAGGTTTCACAGCAGGACACAAACAACAATGGTGCTCTGTTTTGTTTTTGTTTGGTTTTGATTTTGTAAGGTAGCTTGTTGACAGGAGAACTGATGGGCTGATATCACAGTGCAGGATGCGGGGTAATGAAACTGTATTCATAAGCACAGGATGTTTAAGTGGACAGATTACTGTTCTTGTACCTCAGAGCCATGGTGGCCGAATTCTTGGCCCTGCCGAAGAGGTTGTCATCGTCACCTCTCACTTTTATAAACGTCTGCTCATTGGTCCCTAAAATAAAACGGCATGAGACTGCATTCCAGAAATGGCTGATCCTGTCCAGAGCAGGACACACAGCAGTAGGGCTGCTGGATTATAGCTAAAATGATTGTCATAATTATTTCTGATCAATATTGAGATCATAAGTATTTGTCACAATTACTCGCTGATTTTGAGCGAGAATAAATATTTTTACTAGAAGAAAAAATGTAATATATTTTCACATTTATTTATTTTACATTTTCAGCTGCTGTGGCAGACAGGCAGGGGTCTTATTTTTAGTTTTTAGGAGGGATGGCGTTGCCTCTGGGTGCTGAGACTTTAGAGGAACCTGAACTGAGTGCTGAGACAGTTCAGATACGAAGCAGAACTCCTGCTTTGTGCACGCATCAAAGAAGGAATCATAAGTCAGTCGGTCATGCAGGATGTAAACATTTTTAACCAACACAAACAAATCCTGTCAGAATTTTGTTTTCATATTTTCAGACCAGGACTGGCTGCTACTGAAGATATAAATCTTTAAAAACATGTTGGCAGTGAATCATTTGCTTACACATAAGCTGCTCTCTTCTTATCTGATGTGGGTTTTAACGTGGTGGAAACAGGAGGATTACGTTTGTTAGGAGCTCATAGTCACAGTTACAGTTACCAACTGCAGTTTTTAGTAAAAGTAAATGTAAACATACTGCATTTATTTGGGATTATTTCCAGCTGTGGAGGAATTCACAAGTGATATCCTAGTGAGCATTTCTGTAAGAAGAACAGTGTGTGATATTTATTTTTGCACGGTCCACTCGATATATTTCAGAAAAGAGCACAGTTATTTTTGCCTCCCTCTCCTGACACCATTCACCAGTGTGTATCCGCATGTGTGCATGGACCATGACCCGACTATCACCTTCCCCGTGGCTGAGAGTGTGCGTCCCAGCTTACGCATGAATCACTTGCCTTTCTGCTACTAGTTTCAACTTCCAGCAGCTTATCACACACTAAAATACACAATCGGTCAATGTTATCTACTGAAGTCATTTTGCTTCTGCATGAATGCAGTTAGTGTTTTCTTCTTCGTTGTTGCCTTCTGTCCGCTCTCTTTATTGGTCATGACAGCATCTCACCTGCCTCCATCTCACCCTATCCCAGCATCCTCCTCTGTCACACCATCCCTCTGCATGTCCTCCGTCACTACCTCCATGAAGCTCCTCTGTGGTCGTCCTCCTCTCCTACTGCCTGGCAGCTACTACTACATACTGAATTTCACTAGTTATCTGTAATAATCATCAAAATTAAAAGAAACAAACATTTAAAATACATCAGTCTGTGTGAAATGAATGAATATAATATACAAAGTTTCACTTTTTGAATGGAATTATTGAAATAAATCAACCTTTTCATGATATTCTAATTTCATGACCAGCGCCTGTATGTGTTTAGAATATTACCATGTCTTTTACTGTTTATAACCACTTCTGATTTATTTGTCACATTACTTTGCAGATTACACTCTGCAGAAATTTCTCAGCACCGACATAAAACTGCTGAGGGGAGCCGCCAGGAACAAGCTTAATAACAAAAGCAAGAACTTCGAAATATCCGGTAAGTTTAAGTGTATTTAACATTTCTTTCAACAGTGAAACACACACACACACACACACACACACACACACATTCACTTTGCATGCAATATTGTTGTTGGGGGTGTTTTTTTGCAATTAATAGTGAATATCTGTCACTCTTCCTGTTCCTCTTTCTTACACACAGAGTTGGAGCTGGACCTGCCATCCCAGGAAATGAAGACTGAATTACATTTATTAATAAAATATAAATTATACAAAGATTTAATGATGCTCCTGTTTTTGATTACTCTTATGCTGCTTTTTGATACCTAGATTGGAGTATGAAGTGGGATTTTTAATTACATTAACTATTGCATTAGAATTAGCCTATTCATTGTTTGATGTATGCATTATTGTACAGGAGTACGCACAGGAGGAAGCACTTTGGGGAAGTCTACTTCACTGCAGACTGGCTTTTTAAAGAAGAAGTCAGCCTTTTGCTAGTTTTGCTCAGTATCTCTCCTGTTTACATTTTGAAAGCACAGCTGTGGGTCTTTTGTTACGGAGGGAAAAAGCATTAATTTATTCGAGAAGCATTATTATTTAAATATGTCAATAGTTTATTTTTGAGCAATTTCTCATGTACATCTACAGCTGAATGTTTTTTTTTAAAAAGTGCCAGTGTGACATTTGGGACATGCAGCTTTGATTCAGAAGTGCCTTTTTGTTTATACCTTTTTAAAGAAAAAATAGCGAGCTATACATTATTTATCGCCATTCAGCTAAAAAATATTGTGATATTATTTTTGGTCCATATCGCCCAGCCCTAGGACAAAGACACCATTGCCAACCCCAGGAAAGGCCTCCCCACCCACCACCACCCCACGAAGCCCGAGCCCGAGTAGCACAGCGTTCCAGCGCAGTATTCTTAGAAAAAGGGGGAAAAGAGCGAAACCGTACAGACAATGAAGTAAATGACAATACAAGCGTGTGTCTTACAACATGGCAACTTATAAAGAATAAATACCACTTTGCTTTCTGCATCTTCTACCACACACAACAGAGACAACCCGGAAACCAGCAGAGAATTTGCACGGCGAACGTAAACATAACCTTTCAAAATAAGAGTGCAACACGGCCAAATTCAGGGGCTGCATCCTTTGAAGGCCACATTTGTAAGTCGATTACGTCCAAATTCGAAGGCTTCTCCAAATGCAGCAGACAACTGCGTCCTCCTTTTCCCTGGATTTGAAGGATGGGTCCGGTGTATACTACCACATCCAATGATTCATTGCACAGCAAAGCTCAAATGCTGCCATGGCGGAGGAGACTGGGCAAAAAGTTCGAAATATTACTGTTTCTGTGACACAAAATACATTTTTAGGATGTTTTCAGGCAAGCATGTAGATGGTAAGTCTCAAATATCTGCTAGACTTATCAAGATAAATGTTCCAGCATGTCCATTCCCTCTGGCCAAGTTTATTTATATAGTACTTTAAAAACAAAGCATTAAAAAAATTAAACATAATTAGAATTAATAAGTAAAAACAAATGAGTGAAAGTCAATAAAAGTCAGAGTTTAATTTTTAAGCATTTAAATAAAATCAGATAATTGTTCGTTTTATGTTTTCTGTTTTTTTTAACAAAACAAAAAAAATGGGAAACAGCTCGGTTTTTTTTTGTGTTTTTTGTTTTTTTTTGTTTCCCAATTTTGAAATTGTTATCGGGAAATGAGCCATTCCCTGATTTTTGTTTTCTCATTCCTAAACAAAAATCCGTTGGCCGCGAAGTACACAGACCATACACACACACACACACACAAAACGCACCCTCTCAAGGTTTACTGTGTTCATGTTTGCAGATCTCACTTATTCATACAAGACTTCAATTACAGGCTTTTATTTTCCATCCATCCATTTTCATTTTCATCAAGCCTCCTCTTGATACACTGACATGACTTACCGACTGTCTGTAAACCACATTGAAAAGCTTTTGAATGAATGAATGAATGAATGAATGAATGAATGAAGGACACTTTATTAATCCCACAATGGGGAAATTACAGTTAACAGAACACCCATCCAAGAAGACAAACAAACAAACATGGGGAGATAGGTGAACTGAGGCCATGCTGCACCCTTCTGGAGGCGCTGCCATTAAAAAGATGGAAACAATAGAGAAAGCATATAAGGATGAGTGAGGAAAAAAAATCATCTCATACTTTGTATACATACACCATACACATACACATTATAAGGTTACAAAAACCTCTGTGATAGTGCAGGAAGCACATGGCATAGCATGGGAGCAGTAGGGTTTTTCCATCCCAACAACATTTTTTATCCTTCGCCCTCTGCTGTATTGATTGCACACAATCCTGCTGCATTGTGTGCAAACTTGGTCAAGAACTACAGGAAACATCTAACCTCTGTAACTGCAAACAGAAGTTTCTGTACCAAATATTAAGTTCTCTTTTTTAATGTATCAACTACTTATTTCATGCAATAAAATGAAAATTATTAAAAAAATCATACATGTGATTTTTTTTTTTTTAAGATTCGGTCTGTGACAGTTGAAGCATATAAATTACAGACCTCTCCACTCTTTGTAGGTGGGAAAACTTGCAAAATCATCAGTGTACAGTATATACATTTTAAGTCATACTAACAAACAAGAGAAATTTTGCCAGAACAGCCATTTTCCAGTAACTAGTACTTCAACAAAATCCAAGTAATGCTTGGATTAATCTGCTGCCCCCGCGACCTGGCCCCGGATAAGTGGAAGAAAATGGATGGATGGATGGGTTAACAGAAACTTGCAGCAAAACTCATTTGCAGCATAATTTTCAGATACAGAGGAGATAAAGTTAAATGTATACAACTGATTTACTCTGCAAGAATATTCAGGAATAAGGAGAAATGGTTTTTACTTTTTTATTTTGAGTGTGATTTTAATCTTTATTAATTGTGATTTTTACTGCATGTTTTATTTTTTAAAAAAGTCATTTTTTAATTTATTACCTGCTGACATCACACCCTAATATTCAATTATTTAATTAAATTCAACTCAATTTAATTATATAGCACCAAATGACAACAAACATTCCTCTCAAGGTAACGACCCCCTATGAGCAATCACTTCGTGACAGCGGGAAGGAAAAACTCCCTTTTAACAGGAAGAAACCTCCAGCAGAACCAGGCTCAGGGAGGGGCAGTCATCTGCCACAACCAGAGAGAGACAGGACAAAAGACACACTGTGGAAGAGAGCCAGAGATTAATAATAACTAATGATTAAGTACAGAGTGGGTTATAAAGAGAGTAAAAAGAGGTGAATGAAAAGAAACACTCCGTGCATCATGAGAACCCCCCAGCAGCATATATGTTGGAGGGGTTTGTTGAATCAGCCTTTTTAAGCTGACCAATAAGGTGGTCTAAAACACCTGATATGATCTGCATGGCATTTTGGTCCTTAAGCACATACAAACACACAAACACCGCTCTCTGCCGTGTTTGCGTTGTGCACGCTGTGCTGAGATTTTCAGCTGTTATCTTTTTCTCTACTTCAGCTCCCAGAACGGATCGCTGTAAGTGCAGTTTGCTTTTTTTTTGCCAGTTTTTTCCCCCCTGTAACCACCATTAAACCTTTACTGGGAAACAGCTGGAAGTCCTTCATCAACCACCTGATCATCAAGTGAGAAAAAGAGAACTTAGTAGCTGCTCCATCCAGACTGTCTGCAAAAAACTGCAGAGAGGACGTTAAAAGCTGTTACATACTGTTAATGCAAAAAAAGTATTTCTTATCCAATTACTCTGAGGAAATCTGAGGAATCTGAAGCAATTCTGAGAGCGTTTGTTGATTTTTCTGTTGTGTTTTTCTAACATTTGGGATGAAGTACTTTGTTGTTGTTGGTCTGCTATTGAAATATGTGATCATTCAATTAAGGGAACAGCAGATGAAACAAAAACTTGCTCTGTATAACTCAACGAAACTAAAACAGAGTATTTTACAAAAAATGAATATACATGAATATACAGACAATAGATTAATACTGTTAGTAAACATTATATCTAATCTAAATATATGATCAAAAATAAGCATTAATTGATCAACTGAAAAAAATCTATTAACGATTTAGGAATAAAATCCTATGACACTTTAATTAATATGCATTCGCTGATATGTACTATCTACAGTTTAACTCATACTAATAAACAAGATAAACTTTGCCCAAACAGCCATTTTCCAATAACCAGAACTCCAACAAAATCAAATGAATGCTTCATTTATCTACTGTGAGCTCATTTGGAAGTCGCATCATTTCCTTTTTTCCTTCTATGTTCAGGTCGTCGTCACGTGCGTGCGAATATCATCGCTGTCCATTCTGCGACAGCACAGACGGGCCAAAAGTTTGTTTATGAACGATTTCTTCACCAAAAAGTACAGAAACAAGTCTGTAAGAGGATTCAGCTGAATTAAACTGCAGGTAATACTGAACATATGAATGCTGTCTATGTTTATTTCTATACAATATTTATATACATCTATCAGGTATCTTATGTTATTAATGGTTTCCATAATGATTCTAGGCACAAACACCAACACGTAAATAAGCATCACCAGCACCAAAGTTGCCACAATTCTTCGTTTCTCATCAGAGGGAACACTGCTGGCTGCAGACACGACTTTAATGGTCCTAATAAGGAAGAACAGGAGCAGAGGGAGCGGAAGGATGAGGAAGGCACCCAGATAGTTGTTAAGAAAGAGGCCAATGAAAAAAGCAATGATCCAGACTACGGCACAAACCACCAGAGTGATCTTGATTATTCGTCTGTGTTGGTACCACAGTGGATAGGCAACAACCAAATATCTGTAATGCAAGCATGACACACACAGAAGAATATTCAAATGATATACAAATAAAAACCAATAAATGCTCTGACAATGGAACAGCTACAAACAGACCACACAAATAATTACCTTTCCATGGAGACACACACCATGAAGCTGACACTGGCCACCAAACCACAGGGGTAGATAATATAAAAAAATGTTATCTGTGTGAGGTCATCCTGGACACCTGACATGTGAACGACCATACAGAAGAGCTGAATAAGGTCAGCAATGAGAAGGTTGATGATATAGATTAGACCGCTCTGATCCTTTCGCACCTAAAGGAAAACAAAGTAAATTATAAACATGTTCATTCACCACAATTTATGAATTATGGTTTCCACATAAACCATATACTGCCACACATCCATATAAGCATCACACTGTGGGCTCACAGATAAATACTTGTACTGATGTACATTACTTCCATATGTTTCTTTCAGTGAGCAGCTTGTGAAGTCTCCCATTCTCTGCCACAGACATTGAGCTTGTGTGGGATGGGGTATTAATCTGATAATTATATAATAATATAAACTACTGTGTTCACATTATAGACTACAATTCTTAAATCTGTAATAGAAAAAGAAGTGTAAAATATGTAATGTGATTAATGTTGTGCCTTGTTACCAGGAACGAGTTACTGCTGATACTGCAACGATGAGTATCAACTGCAAATCGGTCAAAGAAATGAGTGTTAAAAGTGGAATTGATATTCTGAGCACTGATTATGACATGCTATCTATGAACGCTGTATCAGAAGTAGGGCTTTACTCAGCCAACTAGTTTTTTTTCATTAGCAGCATAGGATAATCAAAGTATTATTAGATTTTTCATCTAAAAATACTTATAATTGTTCAATTCAATTAAATTCAATTTTATTTATATGGCACCAAATCACAGCAGTCACCTCAAGGCACTTTGTAATGTGGGTAAAGACCCTACAATAATACAGAGAAAACCCAACAGTCAAAACGACCCCTATGAGCAAGCATTTGGCGACAGTGGGAAGGAAAAACTTCCTTTTAATGGGAAGAAACCTCCAGCAGAACCAGGCTCAGGGAGGGGCAGCTATCTGCCATGGCCAGTTTGGGCGGAGTGGAGAGAGACAGGACATAAGACATGCTGTGGAAGAGAGCCAGAGATTAATAATAACTAATTAAATACAGAGTGAAGTGTAAACAAAGTAAATAAGATGAATGAAAAGAAACAGTGCATTATGGGAACCACCCAGCAGTCTAGGCCTATAGCAGCATAACTAAGGGGTGGTTCAGGGCCACCTGATCCAGCCCTAACTATAAGCTTGATCATAAAGGAAAGTTTTAAGCCTAATCTTAAAAATAGAGAGGGTGTCTGACTCCTGAATCGAAGCTGGGAGCTGGTTCCACAGATGAGGGGCCTGAAAGCTGAAGGTTCTGCCTCCCATTCTACTCTGAAGTATCCTAGGAACCACAAGAAAGCCAGCAGTCTGAAAGTGAAGTGCTCTATTGGGGTGATATGGTACTATGAGGTCTTTGAGATAAGCTGGGGCCTGATTATTCAAGACCTTGTATGTTAGGAGAAGGATTTTAAATTCTACTCTAGATTTAACAGGGAGCCAATGAAGAGAAGCCAGTATGGGAGAAATATGCTCTCTCTCTCTAGTCCCTGTCAGTACTCTAGCTGCAGCATTTTGGATCAGCTCAAGGCCTTTCAGGGAGCTTTTAGGACAGTCTGATAATAATGAATTACAATAGTCCAGCCTAGAAGTAATAAATGCATGGATTAGCTTTTCAGCATCAGTCTGAGAAAGGATGTTTCTAATTTTAGAAATATTGTGCAAATGTAGAAAGGGCGTCCTACATATTTGTTTAATATGCGCATTGAAGGACATATCCTGGTCAAAAATGACTCCAAGATTTCTCATAGTGTTACTGGAGGCCAAAGTAATGCCATCCATGACACCATGTTTCTAAGATTTGTTGGGCCTTCAATACTTCAGAACTTCAGTTTTATCTGAATTTAGAAGCAGGAAATTAGAGGTCATCCAGGCCTTTATGTCATTAAGACATTCCTGCAGTTTAACTAATTGATGTGTGTCATCTGGCTTCATGGATAGATAAAGCTGAGTATCATCTGCATAACAATGAAAATTGATGCAATGCTTTCTAATAATACTGCCTAAGGGAAGCATGTACAATGTAAATAAAATTGGACCTAGCACAGAACCCTGTGGAACTCCATAATTAACCTTAGTGTGTGAAGAACGACTCCCCATTTACATGAACAAATTGGAGTCTATTAGATAAATATGATTCAAACCACTGCAGTGCAGTACCTTTAATACCTATGGCATGCTCTAATCTCTGTAATAAAATGTTATGATCAACAGTATCAAAAGCTGCACTGAGGTCCAACAGGACAAGCACAGAGATGAGTCCACTGTCAGAGGCTGTAAGAAGATCATTTGTAACCTTCACTAATGCTGTTTCTGTACTGTGATGAATTCTGAAACCTGACTGAAACTCTTCAAATAAACCGTTCCTCTGCAGATGATCAGTTAGCTGTTTTACAACTACTCTTTCAAGGATTTTGGAGAGAAAAGGAAGGTTGGAGATTGGCCTATAATTAGCTAAGACAGCTGGGTCAAGTGATGGCTTTTTAAGTAGCGGTTTAATTACAGCCACCTTGAAGGCCTGTGGTACATAGCCACCTAATAAAGACAGATTGATCATATTTAAGATTGAAGCATCAATAATTGGAAAGACTTCTTTGAACAGTCTAGTAGGAATGGGATCTAATAAACATGTTGATGGTTTGGAGGAAGTAACTATTGAAGTTAACTCCAAAAGATCAACTGGAGCCAAAGAGTCTAAACAAATACCAGCAGTGCTGAAAGCAGCCGAACATGAAGATAAATCTTTGAGATGGTTTTGAATAATTTTTTCTCTAATGTCTAAAATTTTATTTGTAAAGAAATCCATGAAGTCATTACTAGTTAGAGTGAAAGGAATACTCGGCTCTACAGAGCTCTGACTCTTTGTCAGCCTGGCTACAGTGCTGAAAACAAACCTGGGGTTGTTCTTATTTTCTTCAATTAATGATGAATAGTAAGATGTCCTAGCTTTACGGAGGGCTCTTTTATAGAGCAACAAACTATTTTTCCAGGCTAAGTGAGCATCTTCTACTTTAGTGAGATGCCATTCCCTCTCCAGCTTACGGGTTATCTGCTTTAAGCTGCACGTTTGTGAATTATACCACGGAGTCAGGCACTTCTGATTTGAGGCTTTCCTTTTCAGAGGAGCCACAGTATCCAAAGTCGTACGCAGTGAGGATGTAAAACTATTGATGAGATAATCTACCTCACTGGGAGCAGAGTTTAGGTAGCTGCTCTGCACTGTGTTGGCACATGGCACTGAAGAGCATAACAATGAAGGAATTAGATCCTTAAACTTAGTTACAGCACTTTCACAAAGACTCCTACTGTAATAAAACTTATTCCCCACTGCTGTGTAATCCATTAAAGTAAATGTAAATGTTACTAAGAAATGATCAGACAGGAGGGGGCTTTCAGGGAATGCTGTTAGGTCTTCAGTTTCTATGCCATATGTCAGGACAAGATCCAGAGTATGATTAAAGTGGTGGGTGGGCTCCTTTACATTTTGAGAGAAGCCAAGTGAATCTAATAATAGATTAAATGCAGTGTTGAGGCTGTCATTTTCAGCATCTACATGGATGTTAAAATCACCCACTATAATGATTTTATCTGAACTGAGCACTAAATCAGATAAAAACTCTGAGAGATCAGACAGAAACTCTGAGTAAGGACCAGGTGGACGATAGATAACAACAAATAAAACAGGTTTTTGAATTTCCCAATTAGGGTGGGCAAGACCAAGAGTCAGGCTTTCAAAAGAATTAAAACTCTGTCTGGGTCTTTGATTAATTACTAAGCTGGAATTGAAGATTGCTGCTACGCCTCCTCCTCGACCTGAGCTTCGAGCATTCTGACAGTTAGTGTGACTCGGGGGTGTTGATTCATTTAAACTAACATATTCATCCTGCTGTAACCAGGTTTCTGTAAGGCACAATAAATCAATATGTTGATCAATTATTAAATCATTTACTAACAGGGACTTGGAAGGGAGAGACCTAATGTTTAATAATCCACATTTAATCATTTTATTCTTTGGTGCAGTTGAGGAAGCTATATTATTTGTTTTTGAATTTTTAAGCCTAAATAGTTTTTTGCTGATTTTAGGTTTGTTTTTTGGTGGTCTGGGAGCAGGCACCATCTCTATGGGGATGGGGCTTTGGAGGGATGGCAGGAGGAGAGAATCTGTAAAGTGTTTGGACATCCAAATGAAATTCAGCAAAAACAACTTGTTCTGACACAGTGTCAGTTATTCTGGAGCTCAGCCATTTTTTTTGCCATTTGAATTTATTACTCGGTACCTCCGTTTCTTCCACTCTGACATCCAGTCCCTAAACCAAAGTGAACCATACAAAACACACACACACAGTAAAACAGCCTCATTCATAATGTACACACCTGCAAACAAAGAAGAAAGATGGCCACTGGAGTTAAAGGGAGACGACACAAACAACTATCCATGTCAAGGTACCAACGCTGTCCTCATCATACCAGCAGACATCTTTTGGAGGAGTGTAGTTGCTGTAGCAATCATAGTACTGTTTAGTATTGTTGTAGCTGCTGCTGGTAGTGAAATTTGGGGAGGGTGAAGTCATGATTTTCTTTACAGAGAAACCTTTTAGAGAGAAACCAGAGATTAATAACATTGTTTTAGCCTGAAAATAGAATAAAATATATAAAAAGCTCTAAACCGTCACTGATCAGTGACTCAGTGTGGAGTTTCCAGCTTAGAGACTGAATGACATGTTAAACTGCAACAGACTGAATGCAGTACGTGTCACGGCTGGTGCTGGCAAGGCAGGGAGGACCCCAAAGCAGGACGCAGGCAAGAGCGGATGTGTGGTTAGCACTTTATTAGAAGGCAGGGAATGCCAGATGCTGGGCAAGGGCCAGCTACACAAAACTAAACTCGAAAAACTCGAAAACTGAAAAACCTAGAATCTGAAAACTGGAAGACAAAACACACAGCTGTCATCAACCTAGATGAAACGACGAGGACCCGAACAAAGAACAAAGGAAAACCAAGGGCTTAAATACACATGAGGAACTGACGAGGGAATAGAAAACAGGAGGGAACACAGGTGACACAATCAGGCAAACAGAAGGGAGCAAAACCAAATACAACGCACAGGGACCACAAGACTACCAAAATAAAACAGGAAACACCAGGGAAACAAGGACACAGACCTAAATACAAAACATAAGACACTGGGCCACTGGCCCAGGGTCATGACAGTACGGGACTAAAGCTGGTCAGAATGATTTTTAATCTTCATCCTTTGGATCTGCAAAATGAGACTTTTCAAGCTTCATGTGTTAAACAATCTGATCAGAAATCATTTCCAGTCTGTGAAGCTGATTTTTATAGTCTTTTTGTGTGATATGAAGTATTGGTTTATATACCTTGATCCTGCTACAAGCTTTAAATTTTCACCATTACCTTAAAAGATATTCACATTTATACATACAACATACAAGTTAAATGATTTGTACCTCATTATTTTTTATGAATGCCAATAAAATATTTTAACTGCAGTATTGTACACATCTACAGCCCGAAGTTTGTGAGTATAGTTACCTTTGGTTGTTCCAAGATCACAGCTGAGGGTCTCTACACCAGTGTTTGATGTTTGTCCTCTGCATTAAAAACTGTCTGCAATAAATACAGTAAGTGATGATAACATGCAGCTGGTTGATGGTTATCAATACCTGCTCCTCTAGCCACACCACATCCAGGTGTGCCCCCATGCTACTGATTGGCTCAGTTTAGCCAATCAGCTTTTGACAGAAGCTCTGTCAGCCAGTCAGTTTGCTACTGTCAGATGGTAAACTGTTCCTTTCTCTGCTGCTGTCAGTTATCATCTCTGAGTCAGATCAGTGAGAATTATGTTCATAACACCTGTTCTGATGCATGCTGGCCCCATCTTTGGGATGTTAAAGATAAATTAAAATATAACATACAACTTGAAAGCTTCAATGAAAGCTCGCACATCCAGGCTGAGAAACTGTTCCTCCCCTTGGACCATTAGAACATTAAACAACCGCTGATCTGGACATTTCCTCTGTCAGTGTCTCCATCATGTACAACACCACCTCAATGGTTACAACTCTGTGCAATAATCATATTCATACTCTGTGCAATACCTACCAAACTGCTGCTACTGTTGATAATATTCAACACATCTATACCCATATAACTCATATACACCTATAATCATATTCTTGATAAGTTTATTTATTGTGATATTTAACCTTAGCTGTGTAAATATAACTTAAACAGATGTGTACAAACTGTTTTATGTTATTCTATTCTATTTCTATATCCCTTTATATTTATACTGCTCCATAATGAAAGCACCTGTAATTTCATTATAGGTGGCCAATAATGACAGCAAAGCTTTTCTTTCTTTTCTTTTCTTTTCTTTTCTTTTCTTTTCTTTTCTTTTTCTTTTCTTTTCTTTTCTATATGTGTCCTGTGTAAAGAAAGTACCACATGCCTAAGTGGTGAGGTGGGTGACACTAAACCAAGTAATGAACAGAACACTCTCGTTATCATGAGAGAAAATCATGATGAGAAATACTTGATCCAGATGGAAGTTCATATAATTCCTTAGCTGTCGGCTTCTACAAAGTTTGCATATTATTTTGCATTCTCTGTTTTGTTTTGAAAAACAGGAATGCAAAACATAAATGACAGAGGTTACAGAAACCTCAACTAGCCCCAAGCTTCTGACCCACAGATCAATGAGTTTCTTTCATCATATTTGTGCTTTCACTGTCTGCTTCCACAGAAGCTGTGCAAATTATTTGCTTCATTTCTCTGGAGCCTTTTTTTAAAAAAATCTTTTAATGATAGGGAAATATGGGAGAGAACAGGAAAGTAGTGGAGAGAGCTAGGGGGAATGGCATTCAGGAAATAGACTAGGGCAGCAATGAAACCAGAGCCCTGCAACCTCATGCTGACTGCATTGTGCCAAGTGTAAAGTTTGGTATTGGGGGGGGGGGGTTGTGGTGTGGGGATGTTTTCAGGAGTTGGAGCTCGGCCCCTTAGTCCCAGTGAAAGGAACTCTTAATGCTTCAGCATACCAAGACATCTGGGACAATTTGATGCTCCCGACTCTGTGGGAACAGTTTGGGGATGGCCCCTTCATGTTCCAACATGGCTGCACACCAGTGCACAAAGCAGCTCCATAAAGACATGGATGAGCCAGTTTGGTGTGGAAGAGCTGACTGGCCTGCACAGTCCTGACCTCAGCCTGATAGAACACCTTTGGGATGAATTAGAGCGGAGACTGTGAGCCAGGCCTTCTCTCCAACATCAGTGTCTGACCTCACAGATGTGCTTCTGGAGGAATGGTCAGAAATTCCCATAAACACTCCTAAACCTGTGGAAAGACTTCTCAGAAGAGCTGAAGCTGTTATAGCTGCAAAGGGTGGGCCCACATCACATTAAACCCTTTGGATTAAGGATGGATGGGACTCAGGTTCATATGTGTGTGTGAAGGCGGACAAGGGAATATTTTTGGCAGTGTAGTGTATGATGATGTGCTGTTATTCATTCCAGGATTTAAAGCTAAAAATATGTAAAATCCATGTTAAAATAGACACTGTTGATGTTTTATGATCATAATTGATGCTAAAAAGAAGTCATGCTTGATATAAAAAGACAGAATACTGTGTTACACTGTATTTGCTGCACCAAATTAATACAGTGTTAGAGTATTATTTTTAGAGTTTTGATTTTGCATTCATTATGACCTTTGAATACTGGTATTTAATGAGTTTAATGCAGTAACATTTCTTTTTTATACAGGCTGGGTTTCTGAGATTCCATGAAAATGTCATTCACTTTGGAATTTCTTTAATGAAGGAGATGGTGCACCTGATCACCTCCTTACCCTGAGGAGCTCCTCTGAGTTTTCACTGTGCCAGATGAGGAGACCATACCCTTTTCCTTCATTCACCTGTGTGAAAGCACAGCGCCAAACAACGCAACTTATTTGTGTCATGTGTTGGTGAATGAGGTCCCAAAATGCAGACGCTGAGAGGCAGACAGGCTGTTTATTTAGGCTGATGAAAGGTTCATAAGGCAAAACACAAAAGCAAATCCAAAAGTGAAAAGCAAAGTAAACTCTGGTTACCCAGAGAAAACCCGTGCAGACATGTATTTCAGTTTTCTGCAAACTTTAAAGTTACAGTGTGTAAATTTGCCACCACTAGATGTCAGTAGTTCACAGATTGTAACCAGCTGACTCCTGTTTTCTTAGCCCTCCACATTCAAGTGCATAATCCTAGCTACGGTGGCTGCGATCAGACAAACATGTTTAAGTCAGCCAAGACACATCAAAACATTCAGATTAGACTCTACATCGTGTTCCTTTATTTCTCTCCTTTAATTTATCAGCATAACTCCCCACTAACTCCTCTTTTTCTCTTTCCTCTGTGACTACATCAGAACTCCTCTGTGCCACCATCAGTCACACTGATGTGGTGCCGACAGCTGATACAGTGCCGTCCATACTGCAGCAGCAAACACACACCAGCAGCTTGTCAATGCACCCTTTCCGCATGAAAACAAACAGAATCAGGTCCAAAAAAGGACTGAGCAGGAAAAAGGTCAAAATTGTTTCTTCAAAATACCCACGTCCGGGAAATGGCCCACATTCCATAAATGGTGTCTCAAAAACAACAACCCAAATGGTGAAGATGATCAGAAAGTAGTTCAGAAGCAGCAGAACAAAAGTTCCTACAGTTCTTCGTTTTTCCTCTGTGGACACTGAGGTGGCAGCAGGCAGAGCTCTGAGGGTCCCAGCTAAGCTGAGTATAAACAGAGGAGCAGGTAGGAGGGCAAAAATAGGAGGGAGTATAAACTGCTCAAAGACCACGGCAGGAGTTACAGTGATAACACCAAAGGCCCAGACCAGAGCAGAGACCAGCAGAGAACTCTTTATTTGTCTGATGCAGTCCAACAGTGGGCCCGCAATCAGGGAATATCTGCAACACAAAACAGACAATGGCTCTAAAATCACAGAATATAAGATCAGATATTAGAAGCACACAAAAACACTGTAAAACAGGTCGTTACCTGTCAGTAGCAATGCACAATTTGAAGTAAACACTGGCCATCACACCAATGAAGTACACAACACTGGAGATGTTATGTCCACATGGATGTGACCCCCGAAACATCCTTCCACAGATCTGCATTATATTGGAGACGAGGAGGTTTGTGTAATAAATGATGTGGGCCCGGTCTCTTCGCACCTGCAGGAAATTTTTTATTAAAGTCACATTAATGCAGGAGAAGCATGTCATGCTATCTGACACCGTCTCCAAACAAAGAAGCAGTGACGTTTCTGTCAAAGGTTTTAGTTTCCCTTTTTCCTGTTACTGTGAGGGGCCGACGGTTATCACAGCTCCACCAGGGTGAGAGAGAAAGTCAGTCACAGAGACAAAAAACCAGTAATCAAGTCTGTGGACTGTGGGATGAACCCAGGACACCCGGAGAAAACCCACACAGGCACACTGAGGAAGGGCCAGAGGCCGGGAGGTTTTTAATCACATCAGTCTTGTTGCTTTATTTAGTTTATTTTTCATTTTAGTTCTAATTTCAGTGTGTTTCAGTGTTAGTTTTAGTGTTTTATTAAAAATGTTTTCTTTTTGTGATTTTTAGTGCAACAGGAATGTTTTTAGATGATTCTGTAAATCATTCACAGGCTGGCAGATATAAGAAAGACAGTGATAAAAATCAATATTTACATACCACACAACAGATGACCACTGTGGTCAAAGGAAGGCAGACAAAGACGTCGCTCAAAAGCACCAAAATGATAAAGTCCATCTGTAATAGAATTGTCCACACTCTTCTTCAGTAAAGAACCTTTAAAAGCAGGAAGTGGAATATGCAGCAAGTTAACTGGGTAGTATACAAATACAGTTTTTCACTTTTCTTGACACACTCATTCTTTTCTCAAAACTAGTCATAAACCCTTTGACTCACAAATAAAAGTATAGATTCATCGGGACTCAGAACAGTGCATAAAGTTGGATTTGTGGGATAAGAGAAGATCAGGTGCAGGGATACCAGTTACTTAGAAATAACATTTTAAAATATTAAAATAACATTTTATATATATTAGATTCAACACTGCAATCAAACCCTGTCAGGATCTATCAGGTAAGCAGAGTTAATACAGACGTTTAAATTGGGTTTTTTATTAATGCAACATTGATGGCATTTATACAAAAACACACTGCAAACATGAAAAATAAAAAACAAATAAAACTTCTTGTAACTTCCTTTCTAGAATTCTGACTTGGCCTCGTCAGCGTGCAGTTTCCTCAACATAACTTGAATAAATTTAAACATGTGACTTACTTCAGGACGGCTTCCTGCTCACAGAGTTTGTAACATCAGCAGTTTAATGTTTTAACTGAATCTGAGCCTCATGTACCCCACCCCTCGCACATCGTCAGTCGATTTGTTAGCCGGTCTCTATTTACAGGATCTATTTTGTTCTAGTTTCATGTAGAATCGTTCCAGGTCATTTCTCTGGGAAATAGTCCTTTAACCTTCTGAAGTTTGGAGTGTGCCTCTCTCTGCTTGATTAACAGGAACCTGAGCTATAATAATTTTGATTTTTTTTTAATGCTCTCTCCACAATCTGCTTTCTGACTGCTGACACTTTGTCAAATCCTAATAATATTGTAACACAGCGTTTTTGCACAACACACATTGTCAAATTCAGGAGGTGCTAATTCATACATTAATTTCCTTGCCCTCTGAAGAACTTGACTCATCAGCTCAGGAGCTTCATGTGGTGAGGAGCAGATAGTTGTTCTCCTGACATCTGCTGCAGAAAGATTTTGTGATATATATCAGAAATTCGTGATAGCTTATTAAGTCGGATACACACAGTAGCTGATCAAGATTTTACATTATTTGATGTTTACTTTCTATTTTTCAGGATTGTGATCAATAATCATACTGACATTGAATACAGTAGTGGTTCTCAGGAGAGTGGTCCCAAAAAGCAGAAAAAGAGAAACAGGCAGAAATCCAAAGTCAAATCAGTAAAAAGCCTGGAAGGAAGTCAGAGAGGGAAATAAAACTGGTAACAATGTGTAAATAAATAACTGTGCACAACAGTCATTATGGGGTGCTTTATGTCTTTAGGTAAGGATCCTAGAATATCAGAAAAAAGACCCCTAACAATGAAGCACTTGGCATTTGTCAGAAGGAAAAATTTGATTACAAATGAGGAAAAATGAGACTCAGGGAGACAGCCATCTGCTGCAGCTGGTTCAGGGGGCACGAAGGGGAAAAGAAGACAGGAAACAGTGACATCAACCCTGAGCAACAAACAAGATACAACACAGACTGCAGCAGAGAGCAGGCAAAAGGCACTGCCGCGCAGTGCTGGCACATGAAGGAAGGGAAGTGATGATAAAATGCTCAGTGCACTCTGGGAAGTCCCCCAGCAGCCGAAGCCTATAGCAGTGATACAGAGAACAGCCACACTGCCTACAGCTGCAGCACATCTGTAAGCCACAATGCATTTCAACCCACTTCCATCCCCAGCTTCTTCTCTTCATGCTGTTTGTCCTCATGCCATTTCTGCTGTTCTCTCTGCACATGGGTTAGCATGCTACAGTTTTTTTGACTTTGGCCTTTATTGAAAAAGAATCCAAATATCTTTATGCACTCGTACAATTATATTACTGTGAGAGCAATAATTAAGACTTAAATATAAGTACTGTACCTCCATTTGAATGCGGTACATCTGGTATATTTTGTTGTTGGTTTTGCTTCAAAATCCCCCCCCCTCAAATCACATTTTAACTGTGAAAGTAACCACAAACACACGCAGCACAAATATGAGTGTTAAAACCTGTAGCTGCTAAAAAGATGTCAGTTTAGTATCAACAGCAAGAATACTGTGTTTTTTTACTTCTTCTAGCTAATGTGTTTCTAACAAAGAAATTACATATGTGTGTGTATACTACATATATATATATATATATATATATATATATATATATATATATATATATATATATATATATATATGCTGCCATTTATAACAATATTTATGTACAATGATCTCTGCTTATTTCTCTCTTTTTAATTTATCAGCATCACTCCACATTAGCTCCCCTGTTTCTCTTCCCCCTGGTCTCCGGCTACATCAGCCCGCCTCTCTGTGCTACCATCAGTCACACTGATGTGGTGCTGACAGACGATGCAGTGCCATCCATACTGCAGCAGCAAAGATGCAGCAGCAGCTTGTCAATGCACCCTTTCTACAAGAAAGCAAACAGAATCAGGTCCAAAAGAGGACTGAGCAGAAAACAGGTCAAAATAATGTCAAAATAAATTTGATGGAAGTGAGTTGGCGTGTGATGGTGTGATGGAGTCGCTGTAATAGAATCGTCCACACTCCAGTAACAAACCTGTTGTTTAGAAAAGGAGGAAGTGGAATATGCAGAATGTTAAAACTGCTCTCACGCAACTTTGAAATTAAAAATAAGAATGAGGCTCAACATGCAAAGTTTGCAGTATGTACAGATGTACACTGATCACGCCCCACTTTTCAGTTTTTTATTTGTTAAAAACGTTTGACACATCCAATAAATTTCATTCCACTTCACGATTGTGTCCCACTTGTTGTTGATTCTTCACAAAAAATTCAAATTTTATATCTTTATGTTTGAAGCCTGAAATGTGGCAAAAGGTTGAAAAGTTCAAGGGGGCCGAATACTTTCGCAAGGCACTGTAATTGGATCATTTACCCCGTGAAAACTTGTGACATGTTTAGAGGTGAAATAGTCCAATTTCAAAGTTCATACAGGTGACAGAGGTCATCACATCTATAAGTGAAAATGAGTCCATAGAGTTATAGGTTTGATCTCCATAAAAATAACTACCGAACCTTTGTTCAGCACAGACAGCAGACTGATGAGAACTGAGCAACAGTAACCACACAGAGAAACAACTGTGGCTGAAACGAGAGTCAGTGTACAAACTGTGGTGACTTTCAGCTGCAGATGGTAAGAAGATGTCCTCACTGTCATGTAACACATGAACTATAACAACTGTGCTTCTCAAAGAAATGTGAGGTGCAGGTTTTTGATCATTTTTTACATATATATATATATATATATATATATATATATATATAAAGCATCTGAGATTAACTCCTAGTTGTCTTCAGGATATTTCAGGATATTTTTGTTGTCATAGAACATCTGCTGTGACATTTATAAGTATCCTTCTAGTATTGACCTATTAATAATATCAAAGTCAAGGAGAAATGTTTTGGAACAGAAAACAGGTGGAAATTTGTGGTTATTGAACAACAGCTCAGGAGCCCCAAATAAACAGGGATTTGTGGAAATGAAGAACATCAAACCTCCTAAACATGATTAAAAAAAAAAACAACAACAACAACAACATTTGGGTGATTTCCGTCATCCATCCATCCATCCATCTTCTTCTGCTTATCAGGGTCTTGGGTTGGGGGCTTATCCCCTCTGTCTTGAGGCGAGAGGCAGGCTACACCCTGCACAGCTCACCAGCCTATCACAGGGCTAATATAATGATAAATACTAATAAGAAGTATTAGAATCTGAAGCGACATGGGTTTACTACAGTTCTGTACATAACCTGCTCCAGAGCAGTGTACAGTATTAAAATGTCAGTGTACTCCAACAGGAAGTGAACAAAGTGTGTAACAATCAGATTCTCGGGGTTAAACTTAAAGTTACCTCAAATCCTGCTTCACTGTGCAGGCCTCTGCCAACTCTGATGAGCCCACTCATGCCGCAGATGATGCTCAGCTAAAATACACTCGTGCCATCTTCCCGTACATGACAGAATATATTTAAAATACTGCAACACTGTGTTTGCAGTAGACGCCTTTCTATGGATCGCTGTACTGCAGCGACGCAGTAATGCCTTGTGATCTGGAGAAAGAAAATGCTTGTGCACAAAGTTGCATGTAAACCTTCAGCATTGTTTCCCAGTTCAAAGTGAGTGTGAGCTGAAAGCTGTCCCGGTAACCACGGTGACCCATATTTCAGCCACGTAATGTTTTCTGTGCGGTTTCTGCCGCTCATTGTTCCTCACGCAGGAAACAGTTGAACGATTCTTCATTGTCTCCATTTTGTATTAATATTATCAGAAAGTATGTTGTGTTTTTATTATTAGGCAGCTTTGCCTCCACAAACGCCAACATGAGCCCTGATTCTTCTCTGACTGTAGCTGAGGTCTGAATTTCTGAAATACTGCAAATGTAGACTGGAGGAGATTTAACATATTATATTACACTAATACGATATTTAGGTCTTAGCTCCTTTTGGCTGATGGTTTTATGTTGAACCACCTGAGAGCAAGTGAAGAGCAATTTTAAAAAATCAGAATTCATATTCATAGGTAGATTTGTTCTGCTTGTAATTTTTAAGTAAGGTCAGCAAATGCAGCGTTTAGGTACCTGTTTTAAGCCAGACGTTCATACAGCACCTTTCAATGCCACTGTACTGCAGAGAATGGGTTTAATGCATTTCTGTGGTATCACAGGCCCTGTGCACATGTACAGGTGTTTGGGTAAGTGTTGCCTTTTCTGTGTGAACATTGTTGTAGATCACTGAAGCTGAAAAAACTCTAAAACTGTTCAGAAACCTCATCCCTGTATTTACAAGAGATTTCATTTTTCAGCTTCAAAGGTTTGCACCTTCATCTCTTTTTTTTCCTTTTTTTTGTGTCAGACTGTGTGCCGCGTTATTGTTTGAAGGCTTTTGATTGGCTAATAGTTCTGTATGGTTAGGGTTACATCACCACCTGTTGCTCTGGCACGCTCCTGATAGTGCACGAGCTCATTTTTGTGTATCCATATTGAGATATTTTTGCCATAGTTAGATGATAGTGTGTAAAGCTGGTTGCTCTGGAGCTTTGTTATGCTTTTAATGCTCTCGCTGGTTTCTAGGTTCACTGATTTGACCTGAACTGCAGTCACAGCAAAGAAACGTGTGACAGGAACCTCACACCGAAATCTGACTGACACCTTCCAGCTCGCAGCTGGTAAAAATAAAACATAAAACACTGACATTTTAATTTGCTTCCATTAACTGTTTATCCCGATCCCAGGGCTCTTTGGTTTACCAGCCTTGCTGAGCTGGCTTTTTATCTCTTGTTGAACTCTTTTGGCTTTGTTTAATTTCTTAGCTTAGATACTTTTTTGTGTTTGTTTTCTTTTCTTTTTTTGGTCCGTTTCTTAAAGAACCGTGTGCTGCATGAAACTGCCCCCCCCCCCAAAAAAGTTCTGTATATGTCTTGGAGTGAAGCATGTACGGCAGGAAGCACCAGCCTGGATATAAATATCAAATGGTTTCCCTTCCAAATGTTGCCAATTGTTTTATTTATCTGATTCATATTTCTGCGGGCAGAAATGAAGAATGAGCACAATCGGCACTTCTGCATGTGCATCTTATTTCCTAATTTAAGGAAGCGATCTGAACCTGTGGGACTCCACTAAGGGAGACTCCCACACCAAGCCTGTATTCAGTATATGGACCCAGAAAGATCCAGTTTAGACGTTTGATGGTCATTTGTGAACATTTAATGATAAATATTCTATGTGCCAAATGTAAAGACTGCTTCTAAAAACCTCATCTTATAGATCTGGATCTGTATTGATTTATGTGTGACTGATGGGCGTCTCAGCAACTGGTCTGCCTCATATGAGCCAGACGTAATTTGACATTATGCAACGACAGTTGTTGTAACCAAAGTCAGATCCGTCATGTAATGCCTCGGGCATGTTGGACACGTGTCATTACTGTAAGTCAGCTGTAAATCCCAAAGTTTCTCAGATAGGAACAAATGTGTCTGGCAATAATGTTCATGTAGGGATGAGGATACAGCAGGACACAGAGCACTCTATGTTTCATTGTTGGTCACTGTATCCAGAGGTCAGATAGTAAAACAAAAATATGCTGCAACTATCACAGAGTAAGTCAGAATCAGAGTCAGAAATAGTTTATTGATCCCAGAGGGAAATTTCTGTTGTTACAGCTGCAGCCGTTTCATTTAAATGAATAAAACCAAAACAAAATAAAATACACTAAAGGTATAAAAATATAAAAACTAAAGAGATAATTTGGCTATATACACATATAATCTTGTGAGTGCAGTGGCTGTGACAGTAAATATAAATCTGGAGTATACTGAAGTATGTATATGTACAATTTATTTGTTTTACAGCAGTAATCCTCCCCCCGCTGGATGGCGGGTGTACTAAGCAGGTTTCTGCTGCGTATTGAATTACTCGCCTAACCCAGAAATTAGGTAATCAGCCTGAGCAGCTCGGAGGCAGTGTACCTCCTGTGGAGGAAGCGCAACATAAAAGAACTGGACAGGCGGCCCCCTCAGTTCCCGAACCCGAACAAAACCACATATCACAGGCGGGTCAGGCACCACAGTGTACAGTTTATCGAGTGCGAAGGCTTAGGCTCCGGGGTGAGCCGAGGCCAAAGCAACAAACAAAACAGCTAAACACAGGGGAGGAAACTAACTAAACCCTATCAAAACAAAAGCAAACAAATGACAATCGCTAGCCCTTACTCCCTACTAAAAAAACAGGAGAAAAATGTTTCAAAAGAAATTGGCAGCTCACCCCTTCTGCTTCGTGCTAGCAACACACCGAAAACATACATAACACAGAGGTTTAATGCAGAGCCACACATGCTCCGGCCGTCCGCGCGTAGATGCCGTCTGCCACGGGCCTTCGAGCTGTCAGCTGGCTGTCAGCTGGTGCCCGGAGCCAATGGCCAGTCGCCGGATAGAGTGCCGAGCCCTCAGAATCGTCCAACCGCCGGCAAAGGGGCGGGGCCGCCGAAACCATCCGAGTCCTGCGGGAAAAAGACTGGGATACAGACAGCTACACACACAAAGACAACAATACGTTCTCACAATACGGCCAGGGCCGTAACAATATGTTTGCAGTCATGTGCTGCTGTTTAAGTATTACCCCCGGTTGGATGGTTTATTCTACAAATATTTTAAAGGGACGGTTTATGTTTGAGCTACTTACATTTTTCTTACTAACAGTCACTGATTATAGTTGAGTTTTGGCTGCTTTTTCTTGTTTTTCTCTAAATGCTAGGGGTTTAAGAGATAGTTTAAAAAGAAAGTCTGTTTTTCTATTTTGTAAGGGCAACAATGACAATTTTAGTTTTTTGCAAGAAACACACTCTACAACTGTGGATGAAAAGTTTTGGATTAATCAGTGGGGTGATAAAATTCTATATGACCATGGCTCTTCGTCATCTGCAGGGGTGGCTATTCTTTTCCTCAACTCACCTGGCAGAGTAATTTCATACAGCTCAAGTGGAGAAGGTCACTGGCTGTCATGTGTCTTAGAATTAGATGGTCAAGTCTGCATATTAATAAAACTTTTATGGTTTCAATAATGTCTCCTTAATGAAGGCTTTGATGTCAAAAATTTCTAAAATACTTTTAGATTTGAACTTATCCTACCCAAATGCACATGTAGTTATTGGAGGGGATCTTAATATGGTTTCTGACTCGCTTCCTGAATATCATTGAAAGTTTTTATAAAAATACATCTTCATCAGTCTCTCTGCCAGGAGGAACTTCCCCTCGGTTCTTTATTGAACGTGGGATTAAACAAGGTTGTCCTATCTCTCCTTTCCTCTTTATAATAGCTGCTGAAATGTTATCTATTTTTATTAAAAACTCTAATATTGCCCCTCTTAATATATTAGGAAAACATTTTATCATAACTCAATTAGCTGATGATACCACTATTTTCATGCAGAATATAAATGGGACCCCTAAAATAATTCAAATAATTAACATTTTTTCAAAAGCTTCTGGTCTTATGTTGAATTTAAACAAATGTGAATTGTTGTCTATTCATCCCACTCATCTGACTGAATTTTACAACATCCCTATAAAAACTTCCATCAAATATTTGGGTATATTTATCTCTAAGAATTTGGATGAAAACGAAAAGCAAAATATATGGAAGGTAATTGAGAAATGTCAATCTAGACTCAACTTATGGTTATTAAGGGACATTAGCATATTTGGTAGAATCTACTTGACCAAAATGGAATCCTTATCTAGATGTATTTATCCAGCTTACTCCCTCTCAATCCCCAATAAAGCTATTAAAAAAATAAACCAGATTAATTATGACTACATTTGGAAGAAAAAGATACACTACATTAAGAAAACAGATATGACCAAATACTATGAGGATGGAGAACTATTGACTTTGACCTCATGAATGGTACTCTTAAAATTAATTGGTTAAAATCGTGCCTTAATTCTAATAGTCTGTGGTTTCATATTCCCAGGTCTGTATTTGATAAAATGGGTGGTATCCATTTTATTCAGAAATGTGATTTTATGATCCAGCGTCTCCCTGTCAAACTTTCACAGTTTCACCAGCAAGTATTGTTGTATTGGAAAATCTTGTCCAATCATAATTTTACACCGCACAATTCACCCATATGGAATGACCGTTATATCACTGTAAAATACAAATCGTTGTTTAATAAGGACTGGATGGAAAAAGGTGTTTGGTCGATATTACATTTAGTCGACAGTTATGGCCATCTTTTGTCTTATAATGCTTTTTGTTGTAAATACAATTTACAAACAAACCTAAAGACCTTTAAACTTATTACTAATGCCATTCCTAAAGCTGTGTTGTGTTTGGTTGCAGGTGCTTTGGCTCAGTCAGATATTGTTCCTTGTTTACCACAATGTCTGATTGGAAGTTGTTCCTTTAAGGATTCTAGCTTAACTAATAAAATCGTCAGACATACACTAGACAATATCTTGTACCCAACTATTCCTTTTAGAAATTCTATACGTCAATTCTTCCAATTACAAGCAATTCATAAACTGCGTACCAAATACCTCAAATTTCCTATTGCTCCAAAAGCCAAAGAGATTCACTTTAAAACCTTAAATGGAATTTATCCATCCAGTGACTTTATTCAAAAACGATTTGGTATTGAAACCAAAAATTGTGTTTTTTGTGATGCTACTGAAACAACTGAGCATCTATTTTTTCACTGCATTTATGTTGAGGCATTGTGGGCTGATGTTGTTGACTGGTTATTTCCTAAAATTCCCTCTCTCAGTATGTTCTCTGACATATTATACGGACTTATCCTGGACAATATGAACAATGACTTTCTCATAAATACTATTATCATCCTGGGGAAATTTTTCATTCACAGAGCCAAATTCCTTAAGATCCAACCGAAGTTTTATGTATTTCACAATGACTTTCTGTTATATATCAAAGCTGTTAGCAAAATGCACAGCAAAAACGCCCTCAATCTTCTTTCTTTGACTGAAGAATATAATTTGAAAGAAAAACCCTAGCATCTTTATTTTGAATTTCTCTTACTTTTATTTCATTTCATTTTATTATTGAATTATTTGTTTGTTTATTATTGATGTTATCATTATTGCATCCTTTTGCACTTTGAACTTTGTTGCAATTGTGTTTTGCCTCTTTGTTTGTATATTGATATCTTTGTGTTCTGTTTGTGGAAGAAAAAAAAAAAAAAAAGCAGCTCGGAGGCAGTGTGAAGTTAACCTGTAGCTTCGTTGTAGTACACGTTTATTCGCTCCAGCTGCAGGTCGCTGTCTCCGTGGTAGGTCCCGGTGGGGTCGATGCCATGTTCGTCGTTTATCACCTCCCAGAATTGGAACAGGCACACACGGACAGAATAAACCAGTTAAATCGGCCAGCCGAGTCACACTCAGCGGCGCTATCATTAGCTTTGGCGCTAAGTTCATTTAGCCGCCCGCGCACTCCAACTTCAAACACTAAAACTCTACTTTTAAACCAACAACACTCTCACCTTCGCTCCAATCTGGTTGCCGCACTGTCCGGCCTGCAGATGAACGATCTCCCTCATGTTTTGGTCGAAATTAAAAACTTCTGAACAGTTAATAGCAGACAGCAACCCAGCGTTCCACCAGCAACGGGCTAACCTGAGAAGGTAGGAAGCCCGGCATGAAGAAGTGCAGCCTGGGAAACGGCACCATGTTCACAGCCAGTTTCCTCAGGTCGGCGTTGAGCTGGCCAGGGAAGCGCAGGCAGGTGGTCACGCCGCTCATTGTGACCGAGACAAGACCAAATTCCTTAAGATCCAACCGAAGTTTTATGTATTTCACAATGACTTTGTTATATATCAAAGCTGTTAGCAAAATGCACAGCAAAAACGCCCTCAATCTTCTTTTTTTGACTGAATATAATTTGAAAGAAAAACCCTAGCATCTTTACTTTGAATTTCTCTTACTTTTATTTCTTTTTATTTTAATTGAATTATTTGTTTATTATTGATGTTATCATTATTGCATCCTTTTGCACTTTGAACTTTGTTGCAATTGTGTTTTGCCTCTTTGTTTGTATATAGATATCTGTGTGTTCTGTTTGTGAAAATTAAAAAAAATAATTTAAAAAAAGTGTTTGTATTCACGTCTGTGTGGAGTTATTCTTTGACTCCTTGTATTTAATTTTGATTTCATCCCCTTTGCATTTTGGTCCTTACTTCATCTTTTGGTTCAATGTATTACTAACCTGAGCAGCCCAGAGGCATGCTTATCAGGTTAACTGGCGATTCAGGTTTAAGCATTACAATTATCATCGTTGGTAAAATGAGGCAAAGGAATGCTAAATCATAGAAATTAAGAGTAAAACCTCTAAAACACATCCATCAGTTTGAATTCTAAGGTAAACTTTGCTCTTTGCAAAGATGGAAATGATGAGGTTCTTTACAATTTCAAGTGATTTTTCCAAATTGATAACTCCAAAGGTACTTACTTGTGCTCCACTTCTGAAAGCTTTTCAGCCAAAAAGACTGTTAATGTCAGAGTGGTTTATGATGAGCCACCAGCAATTGGAGGAACCAAAGAAACACATTTTGGTAATCTGATCCTAAATTTAATCAGCAGTTTCCTTTGTAAAAAGGCAAGAACCATGTTAAAGAACCCCATTGGCTTTTAACATTCACATTTCATTACAGTGAACTTAAAAATGTCTCATCTTTATCCCACTGCTCTGCTGCACAAAGGGATGATTCAAACATCTGGGGTGGGGGGATGCCATAGACTTAAGACTTAAAGACTTAAAAAGTTTTGTCATTTCAACCATATACACAGTACACAGTGAAACGAAACAACGTTTCTCCGGGACCAAGGTGCTACATAGAACAATACACACAACAGTAAACATTAAAGTGCACTTGTGCAAACATGTGCAAGGGCGCAAGACAGTTCACAATAAATACGAACAATACAGACAAACATGAAACTGTAGACAAATACGGGTGTGGGGGGACAAACACTGAAAAGTGTTTTTGACATTGAAAGTGTGTGTGTGTGTGTGTGTGTGTGTGTGTCCAGTTCAGACTAGATTGTTGAGAAGTCTGATAGCTTGTGGGAAAAAGCTGTTGCAGGTTCTGGATGTTCTGGTCCGAATGCTTCGATACCTTTTCCCAGATGGCAGAAGTTGGAAGTGTGTGTGTGAGGGGTGTGTGTGATCACCCACAATGCTGAGTGCTTTGCGAGTGCAGCGTGTAGTGTGAATGTCCGTTATGGAAGGAAGAACCACACCAATGATCTTCTCAGCTGTTCTCACTATCCGCTGTAGGGACTTGCGATCAGCCACAGTGCAGTTCCCAAACCAGACAGTGATGCAGCTGCTCAGGATGCTCTCGATGGTTCCTCTGTAGAACATAGTGAGGATTGGAGATGGAAGATGTGCCTTCCTCAGTCTCCTTAGAAAGTAGAGACGCTGCTGGGCTTTCTTTGTGATGGAACTGGTGTTGTAGGACCAGGTGAGATCATCTGCCAGGTGAACACCGAGGAACTTGGTGCTCTTGACGATCTCCACGGTAGAGCCATCAATGGTCAGCAGTGAGTGATCACCTCTCGTCCTTCTAAAGTCCACAACCATCTCTTTGGTTTTGTCAACGTTCAGAGACAGATTGTTGACTCCACACCAGTCCGTTAGTCGCTGCACCTCCTCTCTGTATGCTGACTCATCGTTCTTCCTGATGAGACCCACCACAGTCGTGTCAGCAGATGTTTAGGCCATGTCCTCTTCACCTTCCTCCTCAAACTCTCCCTCCTCCTCAGCCGTGGCCTCCTGGTACTGCTGGTACTCGGACACCAGGTCATTCATGTTGCTCTCGGCCTCCGTGAACTCCATCTCGTCCGTGCCCTCGCCCGTGTACCTGAAACAGAATCGGTGAGGCGCTTAATGCATCGCATGAGGGCGTGCACTCTGGCTACATGTAGGCCGGAGCTTCGCTCACCAGTGCAGGAAGGCCTTGCTGCGGAACATGGCGGTGAACTGCTCGGAGATACGTTTGAACAGCTCCTGGATGGCCGTGCTGTTGCCGATGAAAGTGGCGGCCATCTTGAGGCCACGTGGTGGGATGTCGCAGACTGCCGTCTTGATGTTGTTGGGGATCCACTCCACGAAGTAGCTGCTGTTCTTGTTCTGCACATTCAGCATCTGCTCGTCCACCTCCTTCATGGACATGCGGCCTCGAAAGATGGCAGCGACTGTGAGGTAGCGCCCCTGGCGTGGGTCGCGATGCTGCCATCATGTTCTTGGCGTCAAACATCTGCTGGGTGAGTTCGGGAACGGAAGGCTTAGGCTCCGGGGTGAGCCGAGGCCAAAGCAACAAACAAAACAGCTAAACACAGGGGAGGAAACTAACTAAACCCTATCAAAACAAAAGCAAACAAATGACAATCGCTAGCCCTTACTCCCTACTAACAAAACAGGAGAAAAATGTTTCAAAAGAAATTGGCAGCTCACCCCTTCTGCTTCGTGCTAGCAACACACCGAAAACATACATAACACAGAGGTTTAATGCAGAGCCACACATGCTCCGGCCGTCCGCGCGTAGATGCCGTCTGCCACGGGCCTTCGAGCTGTCAGCTGGTGCCCGGAGCCAATGGCCAGTCGCCGGATAGAGTGCCGAGCCCTCAGAATCGTCCAACCGCCGGCGAAGGGGCGGGGCCGCCGAAACCATCCGAGTCCTGCGGGAAAAAGACTGGGATACAGACAGCTACACACACAAAGACAACAATACGTTCTCACAATACGGCCAGGGCCGTAACAATATGTTTGCAGTCATGTGCTGCTGTTTAAGTATTACCCCCGGTTGGATGGTTTATTCTACAAATATTTTAAAGGGACGGTTTATGTTTGAGCTACTTACATTTTTCTTACTAACAGTCACTGATTATAGTTGAGTTTTGGCTGCTTTTTCTTGTTTTTCTCTAAATGCTAGGGGTTTAAGAGATAGTTTAAAAAGAAAGTCTGTTTTTCTATTTTGTAAGGGCAACAATGACAATTTTATTTTTTTGCAAGAAACACACTCTACAACTGTGGATGAAAAGTTTTGGATTAATCAGTGGGGTGATAAAATTCTATATGACCATGGCTCTTCGTCATCTGCAGGGGTGGCTATTCTTTTCCTCAACTCACCTGGCAGAGTAATTTCATACAGCTCAAGTGGAGAAGGTCACTGGCTGTCATGTGTCTTAGAATTAGATGGTCAAGTCTGCATATTAATAAAACTTTTATGGTTTCAATAATGTCTCCTTAATGAAGGCTTTGATGTCAAAAATTTCTAAAATACTTTTAGATTTGAACTTATCCTACCCAAATGCACATGTAGTTATTGGAGGGGATTTTAATATGGTTTTTGACGAATATCTGGATAGATTTCCATCAAAATATCAGGACAGTTTTCCCAATCCCATTGTTACTGACTTTTGCTCTGTACATAATTTGTTAGATCCATGGTGCTGCAAATACCCTAACATGGTAGAATACTCGTGGTTCAAGCCTAACAACACGATTAAATCTAGAATAGACTTCTGGTTGATCTCGCCCCTTATGATGAACAATGTCCAGGACTGCTCCATGTCCACAGCTCCCCTTACTGATCACTCAGCTATAAGAATAGCTTTTAAACCACCTGGTGACATCCCAAAAAACAAAGGCTACTGGAAATTCAAATCTAGCTTGATAAAGTCACCAGTTTTCTGTAGTCAAATCAAAACAATCATCTCTAATGTGATGATTGATGAATCCATGCCATCCTATATTTCTAAATGGGAATTTTTAAAATACAAAATCCGTCAGAACGCCATTAAATTTGGAAAAGGTCAGAATAAAGCTTCCAAAATCAATGAACAGATAAACACAATAAAAGAAATTAACCTCCTCCACAATAAAAATGATTTCTCTGAGAATAATAAGCAGAAATTACTCGCTTTGTCAACTAAACTAAATGATATTTATCTAAAGAAAGCTGAAGGGGCTTATATAAGATCCAGGGCTAAATGGATAGAGGAGGGAGAAAAAGCTCTGCCTACTTTTGTGGCTTAGAAAAAGGAGGCAGAAAAGAAACTCTATTAACACTTTAGTTATAAACGGGCAGATTACAACTAATCCCTCTGAAATAGCAAATGAAATTATTACCTTCTATTCCAAACTATACTCCTCAACTTTTTCTTCTAATGACTGTGAAACCTTCTTTGATTCAATCCACAACCTAATACCCCGTATTGATGATGGTTTCTCTCAGCTTTGTGATGCAGATATTAATCTTGGTGAACTGGACAAAGCAGTAGAAAGTTTATCGTTGAATAAATCCCCTGGCTCTGATGGCTTAACATCTGACTTTTATAAACATTTTTGGGATGATTTAAGAGAACCCTTTTATCTAATGATGACAGAAGCAATAAGCAACTTTTCTCTTCCTATTACAATGAAGCAGGGCATTATAATACTTATCCCCAAACCTGGTAAGGACCAAACTAACTTAGACAATTTAAGACCAATTACATTGTTAAATACCGATTATAAAATTTTCACTTTGGTTTTTGCAAACAGACTGAAAATGAATTTGCATCAAATTATCAGTGATACACAATCTGTTTTTATGAAGGGTAGATCCATCCATAATAATATTCGTCTCATACAGGACATTCTTGATTACAATCATCTTATAGAGGACGAGGGTTTTATTCTTTTCTTGGATTTTTACAAGGCTTTCGACTCCATTGAGCACTCCTTTATTTTTCACAGTTTGAAACTTTTTGGTTTGGGGACTCGCTTCCTGAATATCATTGAAAGTTTTTATAAAAATACATCTTCATCAGTCTCTCTGCCAGGAGGAACTTCCCCTCGGTTCTTTATTGAATGTGGGATTAAACAAGGTTGTCCTATCTCTCCTTTCCTCTTTATAATAGCTGCTGAAATGTTATCTATTTTTATTAAAAACTCTAATATTGCCCCTCTTAATATATTAGGAAAACATTTTATCATAACTCAATTAGCTGATGATACCACTATTTTCATGCAGAATATAAATGAGACCCCTAAAATACTTCAAATAATTAACATTTTTTCAAAAGCTTCTGGTCTTATGTTGAATTTAAACAAATGTGAATTGTTGTCTATTCATCCCACTCATCTGACTGAATTTTACAACATCCCTATAAAAACTTCCATCAAATATTTGGGTATATTTATCTCTAAGAATTTGGATGAAAACAAAAAGCAAAATATATGGAAGGTAATTGAGAAATGTCAATCTAGACTCAACTTATGGTTATTAAAGATCCTTTAAATTAGACGTCATGCTCACTCACTGAGCTTTATCATGGTTTTCATTTCTGCAGTAAAAGAATGTCAAATTTAACATTTGTTGGGAGTTAAAAAGTGAAAATATTCATAAATTCTTTAACATGAGATGAACCACGGTTAGACAATGAGCTTAGTTTCAAATGTGAGTTCAAAAGCAGACCTTTAATATGCTACGATTCAGAGATATTAAATCTGTGGAGCTTTGATATTAAAGCTTGATACTCAGTGACAGAAAACAAAAATCATTATGGAAAAAATAGGACTTTGGTTTTAGATTATGAATTTTGGAGTCAGGGTAAAACAGTTTAAAGACCCTGAAAAGTTTATGCAGCTAGTGGCTGTAAATATGAAATTATCAGGGAGTTTTAGAAAACGTGCCAAGTCTACAAATATTTTAAATGCCAAAATTAATGTACACACAAATATTCTGAGTGGGGGGTGCTCTGACTTTTCCCAATATTAAGAAAAGTGTTAATAATTTAAAGCAACTATTTGACGTAGAAGTGTTTTTATCTGTTTTTAATGTTTAAGGGTTAAAAGAAAGTAGAAGATTCTTTCACAGCAGCTCCGACACACAGAAAGTCAGTGAGAGATGTGGGAACCTCTGATATGGATCAACATCATTGTCCTCCTTCCAGTGACCGTGCTGTTCATCTGCTGTGTGTGTTGTGTGGTACGTAAATATGTCATTTATTTTTAAAAATAAAATATTACTTAAAAATTAGCCCTGCGGTACCCTGGCAACCTGCCCAGGATGGACCTCCTTTGGCCCAGTGACAGCAGGAAGATGATGAAATAAATAAGCAGATAAGAAAAAGGAGAAATTAATAAGATAAACTTGGTGATAAATAATTATTTAAATTAAGTAGTTATTTCAATGATTATCAATAAAATCAAAAGTCTGACAGGTAAACATTTTCCAGGTTACCAGGCCTGCATCAGATTTGGTGCAGTTACAGCTGAGAATTTTAAAGAAAACATATTTAATTAGTAACAATTTGAAGCCGTTAGAAATACAGTAGGAACGTTTAACTTATAAGAAAGACTCAACAGCAGCGGCTCCATCCTGTGTGGTACGGCTCATATCATCTACTGTGTTATTTGGAAACTTTGATAGATCCATAACTATAAATTACTACTAAATATGATTTTGAGCACAACTTTCAACATTTTGCTAAAGGTCACGTTAACCCTTACATTACATAATTAATTAATTAATTAATTAAAGCTGAGTTCATACCACGTCTGAATGTTCTGCTGTAAACATAATTACTCTCCTTTGTCTTTAGATAAGTAAAGGACTTTCTACCATGATTTTACTGAGAGATCCCCATGACTTCATGTCCCCCCCCCAAAAAATGTTCAAATAAGCTCCACACTTATGATTACAGCATGTCGTGTTTATTACTGCATTAATATGACTTCAATAAATATTTCCTGCAGGGGCAAAGAAATCAGGTTCCTGTCATCTATTACACAAACCTCCTCATCTCCAATCTAATCCAAAGCTGCACAGGAATACTTGGGGGAGGAATACTGTTTGGATATACCAGGCGTATCATTTATTACTGCGGTGTGATGGCCAGTCTCTACTTCAAGATGTGCATGGCTCTGGAAAGGTACCTACCTGTCTTTCAGTGTGTGCACACTTGCATGTCTCTGAACATTATATTGTACTGTGGAGGACCATCATGGTCAGAAATATAATATTCTGTACAGTGATAATCAGAGTTTCTGTCTGTTTTGTGTTGCAGGTATTTCTTCATTGCCTGCCCCCTGTTGGACTGCCTCAGACAAACTCAGGGTTCTGTGCTGGTCTGTGTTCTGGTCTGGTCCTTTTGTATTGTCAGTGTCACTCTTGCCATTAATCTTACATGAATCTGTACGTTTAATTATTTATGCCGCCCTCCCTGCCCCCCTGTTCATCTTCTGTCTAGCTGGGACCCTCAGAGCTCTGCCTGCTGCCACCTCAGTTCATGCTGAGGAAAAACGAAGAATTGTAAGAACTTTGGTTTTGTTGCTGCTGAACTACTTTCTGATAAATCTACCTGCAGTCATTCTATTAACTCTCAACTTGTATCCACACCACCCTGATACAGATATTGATTACATTACTGTGAC